>JBBPJZ010000004.1:0-87411 GCA_038089015.1 Chalciporus aff. trinitensis
CGAACAATACTTATCATTTGCTCAGAGAGATCTCTTCCTTGAAGCTGATTGGGCAGTTCTTGCCCCTGTCGGAGGAATCACGATTTTCGAGAAGTTCCTACTCGACTTTCATCCTATTCGTCTGCAATTGGATGCGCGCCTCGGCCAACGCATCATGGAATATGTTTGGCCTGCCAGGCGGGCAAGAAACCAGGCGAAGGCACAGCCCGCAACCCATGAAATGCCCGAAATACATCACCTGCTCGAGCACACCCCTGCCAGATCTTCCTTGGACTCATCACGGGTATTGCATAAGCCGCGCACGTCGCTGGATGCAAACAGACTTGTGCCAGGCTTGAGAAAGCTGGGTCCATCACGATCATTCACTGATCTACGCAGTGCGGCTGCTGAATCACCGCGGACACCTCTTGAAGCTACTGCCCGAGCTGCCACACCAGATTTGTATACCAATGAGGACTCCCGGAGTGTCAAGAGGGTCACTCGGGAGGAAAGACCTGGCAAAGACGACGCTGTGGAAATGAAGACGCGCTCTTACCAGAAAACCTTCATCCTGGTGAAAATTTCAAGGTAAGTCCCACTGCGTTTTGCGTTTCTTTGGCTTAAGATCTTCGAATCAGCATTGAACTTTTGTTGAGCATAATGAAGGCAGAATCATTTGAGTGTCGCGATGCACGTATCCGCACTCATCCCTTGGAGATCCGCAACCAGACCTGGAGTGTGAGTTATCTTCGACGTTGTACTTGGCTGCCCATTGATCCGTCCTGTAGTTCGAGGAACTGGTCGACCAATTCATTCCCAGTGATCTCACCTGGAGAGGTTGGGTCCGCATGGCGTTCCATCAACCACTCGTCCCAGTTCTCCCAGTCGCCCGTGAACTCTTTTCGAAGACCAAACTTATTTCGTCTAAAAACACCCCTCAAGGAGAGCCCCGCCCACCTTCGCAGAAGAAATTTACTCTTCGAGGGAAGCGGAACGCTGCTGACATGACAGTTAAAGAGAAGCGGCCGCGAAGATCTTCCTCCAGTGGTAGCATTCCTGGACTCCCCCCTTTAAACAGCATCTTTACTGGGACAATGCTCACCAACGAGCCAGACTCTTCGGAGCCAGGACCATCGGAGCGAGGAGACATGAATAAAATACGTAATCGGCCAAGGTTGCTCGATGTCTTTAGTCGAGGCAAGCACGAGAAACACGGCCTTCCGCATCAAATGGTGAGCCACTTGTTGTTCTTTGTCCGACTTGGCAATAACGTATCGCTCGAATAGGGAGAGTACCGCTCATCGGAGGATTCCCAAACAGACAACATGTCCACCAAGCGTGACGGATCGATCGACGACTCTGGACTCTAATCTGCTTACAACTTAATACGCTCGCTCTCGATATCAGGCTCGCATTGCATTGCTTTCGTTCTCAATCTCGCATCACAAACACTAGACACTTGCATCATTAATTTATTTCATACATCTTCCAGAACACCTTTCTGTAAACACTCTGATCTAATGGACAGTCTTGGGGCATTGTTGATTATGCTTGCGATCTAAGTAGACACAGGGTGAGTATTTCGCCAGCAATTCACGCCTGGTGGTCAAGGGAACCCTGATATCATTGTGACAATATCATTTGCATTGATGTCGATACGATACAATTAAGGATTGTTGAAATCCAACTACTACACTCAAGCCGCGCGAAGTTCCTGCCTCCCCAACGAGACACCTGGCGGGCCCACAAAGCATCATCCATCTGCGTTGTCCTCTCGATGCTCACACCGGACCGGACATATAAGTTCGCAACACAACTACCCAAGGTCAAATGCAAAGCCCACCCAGACGAGAAGGCCCTGATAAATTAACCACTTCATGGGCGCTGTTGAAGCGCAATGATAAGAATTTAAGCGTTCTGCTGGCGGGCCCAACGAGCGGCAGCAACAAGGTTGGTTAAGGAAGCTGTCGCCTTGTTAGCTCTGTCAAAGAGTCAAGAAGAAAAGGACACACCTTCAGTCTCCTTCCATCCACGGGTCTTGAGACCACAGTCGGGGTTAACGAACATCAAATGGTCAGGGATGATGGCAAGAGTGGCCTTCAGACGATCCTTGATCTCCTCCTCGCTGGGAACACGAGGAGAGTGAATGTCGTAGACACCAGGACCAATCTCGTTGGAGTACCCGTACTGCTTGAAGGTCTCCAACAACTTCATGTCACTCTTCGAGAATTCGATGGAAATAACATCAGCATCGAGACGTTGGATAGATGGGAAGATGTCGCCGAAGTCGGAATAGCAGAAGTGAGAGTGGGTCTGAGTTTCATCGCGGACACCAGCGGTTGAAAGCTTGAAAGTGTCAACCGCCCATTGCAAGTACTCATCCCAGTCAGCGCGACGTAGAGGCAACTGAAAGAATGGTCAGTCAGACACCTATGAGTGATTCGTAGATCAACTTACACCCTCACGGATGGCTGGCTCGTCAACTTGGATGGCAGCAATTCCTGCAGCTTCGAGATTGACGACTTCGTCACGAAGAGCCAATGCCAACTGCTGGGATTGCAGCTTGCGGGGAACGTCCTCACGAGGGAACGACCAGTTCAGGATCGTGACAGGGCCAGTAAGCATACCCTTCATGGGCTTCTCGGTGATGCTCTGAGCGTAGCTACTCCACTTCACGGTCATAGGAACTGGGCGGCTGACATCAGAAACGATAATCGGGGGACGAACATAGCTGCGAGAAATGATGAGATCGCGCTACTAATATTGGCCTTTGCCACCTACCGAGAGCCGTAAGACTGTACCCAACCGTTCTGGGTGAAGACGAATCCATGCAGTTGTTCACCGAAGTATTGAACCATGTCGTTTCTCTCTGGTTCACCATGGACAAGAAGGTCGAGGCCAACCTTCTCTTGGAAGCGGACGACAAGCTCAATCTCCTTCTTGATGAACTCGTCGTACTCCTCCGCAGTGATCTCACCCTTGCCGAGTCTTGCACGAGCGTTGCGGATCTCTTTGGTTTGCTTTTGAGACTGTCAGGAAGTAGCCTAATGGCATACATGGGATCACTTACAGGGAATGACCCAATAGTAGTCGTGGGGAACTTAGGAAGTTTAAGCCTCTCAGCCTGCACCTCCTTGCGGGCGGCGAATAGGCTCTTGCGGTGGTACATTTCAGGTGTGATGGCAGCAACACGCTTGCGGACGGCGTCATCGGACTGGCGTTCGAATTCACGACGCTTAGCGATGGATACCCTGTTTGCTTCAAGGGCAGCGGTCACTTGAGAATCCTGGGAGCCGGAAAGAACAGCAGCGATGGTTGCAACCTCAGCGGCCTTTTCCAAGGCAAAAGAGAACCAGTCCTTCTGCTCAGCAGTCAACTGCTTTTCGCTGGCCAAGGTAACAGGGGTGTGCAGAAGGGATGAAGAAGTGGCAATGATGACACGATCTGCACCAAGATCAGAAATAGCCGTCTGTCCCTGTTTGATGGCGTCGTTGAAGTCGCACTTCCAAATGTTTCGCCCAGAGACGACACCGAGCGAGAGAACGATGGGGGTGGATTTGATTGCGGTGATAACCTCATTAAGTTGACCAGGTGCGCGAGTGAGGTCGATATGGAGACCAGCGATGGGAAGCTTCGAGATGAATTCAATGTTGGAATCAAGACGTGCGAAATAGGTCGTCAACATAATTTTGGGAGCGACAGGTGCAAGTTCTGCGTATGCGGTAGCGTACTGCTTGTCGAGGTCCTTCGCCTTGTCGAGGACAAGGATTGGCTCATCGATCTGAACGGATTCAACACCAGCAGCCTTGAGTTGGGAAAGCAACTCCTTGTATAAGGGCAAGATCTTAGAGAGGAGGGAGATAGGCTGGAAATTGGCAGATGCTTCCTTCGCAGCCTTTCCGAGGACAAGGTAAGAGACAGGTCCAAGAATCACTGGACGAGTGACGACGCCAAGGTTTTTGGCTTCGTTGTATTCCTGGAGGGCTTTGTTGTACAACAACTTGAAGTCCGTCTGCTCGGAGAGCTCCGGGACCACGTAGTGGTAGTTAGAGTCGAACCTGGGAGGACGGGGCAACTGAGTCCGGGTACTAAATAAATGTATAACGTGAAATGACCGACCATTTCTTCATTTCACAAGCAGGGACATCGACCCCATCCGCTTGACGTCCACGGCCCATAGCGAAGAACACGTCGAGGTCCGACAGACCGAGGCCGACGTAACGCTTAGGGATGACATTGAAAGCTGCAGAGTGATCGAGAACGTGATCGTAGAGGGTGAAGTCTCCGCTGATCAGTCATCAAACATCAGATAAGTTTAGAAGGGGTAATAACGCGGGGCCTGACCTGGGGATCAAGTTGACTTTGCGTTCACTGACACTGGTCCAGCTGGCCTTGCGGACATCTGCGGCAGCCTTCTGAAGATCTTGAGCAGAGAGCTTGCCACCCCAGTAGGCCTCGACGGCCTTTTTGACCTCACGGTTCGCACCTGGATGAAGTTAATTTGGGTAGATGGGACATAAGGAGGAAAAGTGTACCGATGCGAGGGAAACCAAGGACACTGGACAAGACCATTGTGATGAGTGGAGGTGAGGAGAAAGAGGGAGATGAGGATGCGAGAGGAGATGGGGGCGTTATATAAATCAGCGATTTCAGATAATTGAGACGCCTGCCCTGAGTCAACGGCTATCTATCTATCGAATCTAATCACATCTAACTTATTTTATGTGTAATCGTATAAGTCACTAACCCCATCGCGTTGGTACGATCCCCATGCTCATGCGAACTTCTCCGCTCGTCCTCACACACATCCTACCAGCGGCAAGAGGAGGGCGTTAGCCCTCCGACAGTCACTCACCCCGATTCTTTGACGTGCCCACCACCGCCGCCGCCGCCGCCGCCTCTGAGTATCTGGCTACTTCCTCGACAATCGAGTACTACACGTTATTATATGTACGTTGAATATACACACGTTTGATATCGATGTCAATCAGACTTCGTCAGTATGGTGACTATTGTCTAATGCTGTACTGAGCTCCGAGGGGCCTTTTCATTTACCCTCGGCTTTCCCAACAATGGTGGGACCAACCCATTCACACATCCTCCGGTACACCCTTATCCTGGGTGAAGTGGGAGCTTCACGTGTGTGTGCAACAGCGTTTTGAAGAAAGTTTGAAACATCGGTATCGGCTTCGCGTGGAAACCAAATCTTGAGGTCGTCAGTTGGCACAAAAAACATGATAGCACGCAGGGATATTACTCATGCCTGAATCGTCTGGGTGGTGAACGCAGACGTAGTCGGCCGGTCTCTAAAGGGGTTTCGTTGCCAGGAAACCCAGGGAAACCCCCATCATCAACCGTCATGACTTGCACTGTGGACACCGCCTGAAAACTATTCGGACGAGAACATTCTCAGACAACCGTGAGATAGGGAAAGTACTGGAATTGGTGCTAAGTGGTTGGTTGAGGGAATATTCGATGGTAATAACGGAAAAAAATTGACCTGGCGTCCATGTTGCAATACCATTTTAAAAACGATGATACTGACAGCATCTACCGAGTTTGCGAGTCTATCCCACCGAGAGCGTCGTTTCTTTCTTCGACGGTAGTGTCGTAGGCCGACATAACGAGCAACTCTATGGCCTTCAGGCAAGATTGTCCTTCGCATTGATTTATTACTTTCACACCTGACATCTTGGATGGTCAATGACTAGTAGATGTCATGCAGGCAGGGTAACCTTCGGGGCTGCAGAGGGCAAGCAGCGGGGGAATGTCCTGGACACTACGGTATAGATGCGAGTTAAGACGGGTAGCGGAGCATCTGGAAATTGATGGCCACAGGTTGGCACCATCGAGTGTCATCGCCCGCCGACGACGACCGTAAGAAGAGGCAAGTTCGCATCGTAACTATCCGGAGTGCCATAACCTGAGACAGATCCAAACTCACAGCTACATCTATCTACAGGCCCAGCCAGCCTTGTTTTATTTTTCCATGGTCCGCAATCATCTGAGCGTGGCTCACGGACCGTGAAACCCGTGGTCACTTATAGCTTCAAGACCTCACCCCTTTGGTCCTACCCTCCTCTCCCATTCCTCTGCCAACCGTCCTCAACCGCCCAACATGTCGTTAGACAATACATCCTTCGTCCTCAAGAAGGTCCATCACACCGAATTCGAGCCCCGCCCGATTCCAGAAAGTGAGTGGCAGGCCTGTATGTCCTCATAACACCCGCTGATCCAGTGAGATAGTTGGCGCTCACGATGTCCTCGTGGAGGTGAAGAAGACGGGTGGGTGCAAACCTTGACTTGTTCTCCACTATTCTGATTTTGCGATCACAGGGATCTGTGGTTCTGATGTAAGCTTCCGCGCTTAAACCTAGATTTCAAGGTGTTCTCAATTGCACCTCGCTTTTATCTAAGATCCACTACCTCGTGCACGGAAGAATCGGAGATTATGAACTCAAACCAGGAACTGATATGGTTTGTGGACCATAGTATAAACCACGTCTCGTGTGCTAATTTTTCCTACCTTGCAGGTACTCGGCCACGAGTCATCCGGTATTGTCTCCAAGGGTAACTTTTTAGATTGCAACAACTACATCTACTGACTCTCGGTTTGTCAAGTTGGATCCGCTGTGTCCCACCTCAAACCAGGCGATCGTGTCGCCGTCGAGCCTGGAGCTACATGCAAAAAGTGTGAGGCCTGCAAAGAGGGTAGATACCAGGTCACTGTTTACTCTGCTCCCCGAATTTCGTTGACTAACGCCTATCGTCCGACAGTTATGTCCCGATGTCAAGTTTGCTGCCACTCCTCCCTATGATGGAACCCTCGGGCGCTACTACGCTGTCCCCGCAGATCTCGCTTACCCCCTGCCCCCTCATCTCACCCTTGAAGATGGTGCAATGGTGAGCAATACATGTGTTGACTCGTTGACCGTTAATTGAATCTGTCTGTGTAAGATGGAACCATTGTCTGTCGCCGTTCACGCAGTTTCCAAACTCGGTGGCCTCAAGGCGAACCAATTAATTGCTGTCTTCGGCTGTGGTCCTGTGGGTATCCTCTGCATGGCTGTCGCAAAGGCTCTTGGTGCTTCGCGCATTATCGCAGTCGATATTGTCCAGAGTCGCCTAGAGTTTGCGAAGTCGTATGCTGCAACTCACACCTATCAACCTCCTGCGATGTTGCAAGACGAGACTAAGATCGCTTACTCCAAGCGGTCCGCAGCAGCACTGATGCAGCAGCTTGGTATCTCGGACCGTGGTCCCACCGCGATCGACTTGGTTGTCGATGCCTCCGGTGCTGAGGTTTCTATCCAGACAGGCATCCGCATTGCTAAGACAGGAGGAACATATGTTCAGGTAATCTCCGCAATGCGCAATCCGCTTGATCGCATTCTCATTTCTCTGGTCCGTTTAGGTTGGCATGGGCCCATCCGACATCACCATCGACATGAGTGTCGTACTTGTGAAGGAGCTGGTTATGAAAGGATCATTCCGCTACGGTGTTCGTTCTCTTTCGTCTGAAGATCTTGCTTGGAAACTAAACGTCTCGTAGCCTGGCGATTACCCTTTGGCCATTGCTCTAGTTGCTCAAGGAAGGGTGGACTTGAAGCCGCTGGTCTCCCACAGGTTAGTCTCACCACACCTTATTAGGCGTTCGAGAAGTTCATGACCTTTTACACCTTATCTAGATTCTCATTCGATAATGCACCTCTCGCATTCCAAACGACTCGCAACGGAAAGAGTGACGATGGCAAAGGTGTCATCAAGACCATTATCTCGGGCCCTGGTGTCGATATCAATGACTTCTGAAATCGATGATTTATAGCTTGGTATTGGAGTGGCACTTGTATTTGTATAACCCTTGGTTGGTTGAATTATATATGGTAGTCGAAACAAATACACGGTCTTGTGCTCCTTTCTGTGAACTTTAGTGTTTGTTCAATGAAGCCGTCGTGAACTTCGAGTTCATCTGTTGCTCCCATGGCCTTCAAGCCAAGAAACGCGTACTACTTGCGGATATCTAGCAATATCATCCTTCCATTATATGTCAGTGATTCCGCATTCAGTCTGGAATGATAAACTGACCAACCTATCTAGCTTTACCTCGATGAAAGGCACATTGATTGGATGTCCGATGTTATCCTGCAGCGTGTCCTGGCTGACTTGAGACCCTTGTTCGTTCCCATATCGTTTTGCAACCCACCAAGTATGTTGAACGAACGCTCGCAGAATTATCCCGAAACTCCACACTGAGAAAGACATTCACTTTGGGCCGGGAGCCGCACCTGGTAATAAACGGGGCACAGTCGAGGTACATCGAGGAGGTACGTTCCATCGTTCCGTCGACTTGGATCTTTGCCGTGGTTCAAGCTGATGGTATCCACAGAGACCTACCAGTTTGCTTACTTTTTCCGCAAGACTGAGTCTCACACCGTCCTTTTCAAGGTGAGTAACTTGGTCGAACCGATAGTACTCGCTTCTATGGCTAAAGTGGAGTCTCTGATAGTCAAGACATTTCGTCACTGCCCCTCCTCGTCCCCAAGTCGCCCCAGTGCAGGCGTCTGCTCCATCACGACCCCATCGTAACACGTCAAAGAAAAGAGCAAGATCTCAAGTGACACCAAAGCGGGGTGATCGCAAACGAGCCAAGACGAAAGGGAAAAGCAAAGCTTCCCAGAGTCATCTTGACGATGATGAGGAAGAGTGGTCTGGTGAGGAGAGCGAGGAAGACTCGGACGTTGATGATTCTCCAGTTATCGCAAGACAGCCTCGCCCACGGAGACGAAGGCGCGCTAACACCTATCGGGAGGATGAAGATGAAGACGTCGCTATGGGATCTCCCCAGTCTGATGCCGAACAAGAATCATCTAGTAGTACTAACAGGTCAGTGAGCTATCCTTTTGTTGGATGGAGAGGTTGAAGCGTTATCAATCAAGGCCTGCGGTTCCTGAGAATGACGAAGACATCATGGAAAACGAGGGGAACGATCAACAAAGCCTTCCTAGGGATACACCAGATATCGACCTCACGGTGGAGGAAGAAGAAACGAAACCGAAGCCTCTCCTCAAACTCAGATACCAATCTTTCCCGATTTCCGGTCATTGTCTCTGTGTTGTGGTTGAACCATGGCCTCCTCAGCGTACTGTCGCTCAACTGCAGCCACAAGGTCTTCTCGGAACAGCGTCTCGACAGGCAAAGCATCCGCCAGACGTCAGCGAGCCTGTCGTAGCAGGACAGAGAGCGAAGACGCCGTTATTCTTTCCAGAGTATGACAGAGCACCAAGCGAGGCACCCTTCGCACGAGAGAGAGCTATACCTCCTCCGCCTCTTTTCTCTGATGACTTGCTTACAATGGAAAACGATGACCACGATGACCTGATGGATTTCAGTCAGCTGCTCAATTCTGCGGGACACATGCATGCAAACGCCGCAGACGATGACGACGACATGGATGGAGCAGTATTGTTCGGTGATGCGGATGAAACAAGGGAATTACTCTAGGATAGGTAATCATTGCAGTAATGAAGATATAGTTGTATTTATCATGCGCGTCCGATCTCTCTAAGTATTTCCATCTTGCGAGGCTCTGCTACCTCCCGGAACCCTGCGTTCACCATGTCGAAACTACCATGACCTGCAGATAATGCACGCAGTCGTGTGGAGTAATCCAGCATTCTGCTCAACGGTGCTATGGCGTGGATCGTTCGTTTGGCTCGAGGCGCCCCATGCGCGACCGAAGACCCCCTGGACGCCGAGGGAGAAAGTTCCTCGGGTGGTATGAACAACCCGTCGCTGGGGTACGGATCTCCGTCCTCATCAGTGGCGACTGCCGCACTGGCAAGATCAAGGACTTCACCCCCGTTCTCGGTGATGTCTTTGACAACCTTGCCCAGGGAATCTTCGTGAACGGAGACTTTGACACGGATGAAAGGTTCGAGGATAGGACCCATTCCTGCCTGTTTGAGCTTGGACCGCAAGATGTAAGAGCTTGCACCGGTGAGAATCGATGGTGCATCGCTAGGAGCAATGTGTTGCTTGACCTGTACCTTGACGTGTGAGAGGGGTAAGGCTGTGTGAGGGGAGCTGGAGAGGGCGCTTGCAATGCCGCGCGCCAAGTGGGCTAGTGGATCGAGTTTGTCCGTATAAGAACCGGGGGCTTTGAGTGGCTGCCCTTTTTCGTTCAATACGAGATTACCATCAAATGCTGCATCCCCTTGTTCGCCCTCGCCAAGAGGTTCGATGGATAGTGCAAGTCTGGCTGTCATTGATTTTCCAGCAATCTCGGTCGACCACTCCTCCAGTTGGGCAGGGATGCTCGAACCAATGGATTCTCGATAGCTGACTTGACGATCCCCGACCTCAAATTTGGCTCCCCATTCATTCCTCAGTCGACCCTCGATGATCTCCAGATGCAAGGCTCCGAGGCCGTGGACCAGAATTTGACCTTCTTGGTTATCCATGCGAACGGAGGGATCCGTACGAATTAAAGAATGTATGGCTTCTTGAACCGGGTCCAGGTCAGAGTGCGAGTTTGGCATGACCGAGACTGACATGACGGCGGGGGGAGGGGTGACTCCTCGAAGCGAGGAATCAAACTTTGCAAGGCCGCGCGAATCAACTAGAGTATCGCCAGTACGTGTGTACTTCAGACCGAGAATGACACCGACAGAGCCATACGGGAGACAGTCTACCTCCTCCGCCTCAGAGGCATAGAGAAGGAGAAGTTTTGAAACCTGTTCTTTCTGACCGGTATTAACGTTACGGATAGTTCGCTGGCGCCTCGCATTAAGAGTCCCTACGTGAATCGGCGTCAGGAAAGAGCCCCGAAGCAGCAAGAAAGCTCACCTGAATATACCCGTACAAATGTCATCCAACCCCTTCGCTTGTCCCAAACAACCTTCCAGGCTAAGCAGCGCAATGGTGCATCTTGAGACTCTACTTGCAAGCGGACGTCGAGGGGGCTAGCTAGCAGATGCCCAACATAGTCCATAACGAGCTCCGTCCCAATACTCTTGATAGCAGAACCACATAGTACAGGGAGTATTTGATTTTTCAAGGTCGCTTTTCGGAGGTGGGGTATTATATCCTTGGAATCTACCTGCAAATAAGAGGCCGGGGTTGATGGCAAACCAAGGAGTCGTTCCATAAGATCTTCGGAAAACATTGCAAGGTTTTCCAGTAGTGCTGTTCGAGCGGGTATAAGATGTGGGGTAATGGGATGCCCAGTTTGGAAAATCTTCTCCAATTCCGAGGTATCTTTCACTGATGGGAGGGGTTGGAGAGTGTGCGTTCCATCTTCTGACCACTTCCAAAGCTCCCACTTGACAAGGTCCACTATGCCTTCTATGCCTGGCTCCGCTCGAGCATAGTTCTCTGGGTTCATTGACGCAACCGGAAGTGTGATCGCCAACGGGTTCGCGTGTAGCTTGTGGGTTAATATGGATAAGAGTGATGATTTGAAGGATGCTCCAGGACGATCGAGCTTGTTCATGAACACCATTCGAGTAGCGACATTGTAGCTGGAAAGGTCGGTTTGGGCACCAAGGTTAAATGAGCTAGTTTATGAGAAACGCACGTGGATAATTGCCTCCACACTCCTTTCGTCTGTGCTTCAACACCCTCTACAGAGTCCATGAGCACGACAGCACCGTCAACCACGCGACTTGCGCTCTCGACTTCCATACCAAAGTCGGCATGGCCTGGAGTATCAATGAGATTAAAGTTCCAGTTCTTCCATTTAACCGGGATGCTTGCGGACTGGATTGTTATGCCTCGTTCCCTCTCAGCTGGTAAAAAGTCGGTGGTGGTACTCCCTGTGTCGACAGAGCCAGGGGACGGAATGTAGGAAGATTTGTGCAGGATCGACTCTGTCAAAGTGGTTTTACCAGAGTCTGCAAGAGGTGTTAGCGTGTTATTATGAGGCAATTCAAGGACGGATACCAATATGAGCAACGAGTGCCATGTTCCTGATGTCGGAAGTCTCATTTCGCGCCGCTGTTGCAAGAAAGCGGCGTACATGTAGATTAAGAGTAGTAGGCCCGATGTTACATCTCTGGACTAGGTGCCAACGCAGCATGGCCCCGCTGGCCCTCACTGATCGAGACTTTGTCTATAAGAATGACCGTAGCGTTGGATCCTAATAAAGGCAAACAATCAATTATTACGAACTAGTATATTGGTCTCGTCAAGTGCTGAGACGTGGTTATATACCACAATGGCAGCTGCGGACGTCCAAGGAGATGCCCTCGAACGACGTATAGAGGAACGCAGAAATATCAAGCACCCCCTGGCAACAACTCCAGTCAATCTAGAGCCACACGGCAACATTCCTAATACCCCACTCGCAGTGTCCACCTTATCGTTCTTACTCGGCGCCACATTTGCTCTTGGGTTTACCCTGTTCCTGCAGGGAGGTCTCGCATCACCATGGTGGGCCACATATCAGCTAGGTTTCTTTATTGCAGCATGGTCCGGATTTCATTGGGGTGAATTCGCTGTAACCGCGGGTTGGAATCTAGAGAAATGTAGCGTGGATTGTGAGTTCCCCACAAATCTCTTGCGAACGCGACTCATAAGTCAGGCGCTCTCCAGCGTTCTTGCTTGATAATGGCGCAATGTACCATATAGCCCATGGCACTGCGTTGGTAGAGTACTTTATTACCCTGTTTTTTGTGCCGTCATCAAAGTCGTACCCATTTATTTCTACCATTGGTGCGTTGCTTTTGCATCGTGTTGCATGTCAACTAAAAGTACATTGCGCAGGCATCTTATTCGTAATCGCCGGTCAGACGTTGAGGACAACCGCGATGATGCATGCAGGCACCAATTTCTCGCATGCGGTCGCATTCCACAAACGAGACACTCATCAGCTGGTGACAGACGGAATATATGCGTAGGCCAGAGGCTTAAATTTTTACTAGCTGATTTCAACCCGTTGTCCTAGGTGGTTCCGTCACCCATCGTATGCGGGCTTTTTCTATTGGGCGCTGGGCACGCAAATGGTGCTTCAGAATCCAGTCAGCTTCATAGGCTATGCGGTAATCCTTTGGCGGTTCTTCTACCGACGCACCCGAGGTCTGTCCCCCGATATACTTACTTTATAGTCTGTGTTTAACCACTATCACAGCCGAGGAAAAAGCTTTAACACGATTCTTTGGCAGCGACTACGAAATTTACCGGAGTCGTGTTGGTACGAGAATTCCGTTTATCCCTTGACCCGTTCGCACTTCGCGTGGTATCATTCGTTAGTCATTCAAATGTGTCAAGTGAATGAAATAATGGAAATGGCATGGCATGCGTTATCATACAGAAATGGAGAGTACCGCATACGTAGCATGGCATTTGAGTAATGGTCCACCTTCCCCCATATGCGCACCCATCAGTCAGTGACCACAGTCGTCCGGTCCGAAACATAGATACCATCAAGGAATTTACGGATATCCTTGTTCCGCACCTTGCACATACCCTGGATCGAGGCAGCTACAACACACATAAGTAGCTACTCTACTTGCTGGGTTGTCAGAAATACCTGATTGTGAGACGTTGTCAATATCATTGCCCTCCAAAATGAGCTCATCCTTCTGTGCTTTTGACTCCGATATCGTCACACCGTCTAGCATGGTAATGCGTCGAATGGCCTGGCAAGCAGTTGACTATTTGCCCACAACACTCATGGCGAGACGCACCTTCTCCCCCAGGAAGTTGATGATTTCAACCTGACACCCGTTTTCTTGGATGACAGTGTTAATGGGGAAGTGGGCGTAGACCGCACGCATTTTGTAAAGGAAACCCTAGGTATCGTGTCATCCTTGGATCAGCTTGACAGTTCGGCTGGGCATACCTTGGTGACACCAACGATCATGTTGTTAATCATACTTTTGATGGTGTTCAGACAAGCAACATGCTTGCGTCCACCCCGCCAAACAGACAAGACAACCTTGGTCTTTGTCTTGCCGAGCTTCAGCACACGGATATCCATGTCAACATGTCGAGCGTTTTTCGTGATGGAACCTCGAGGGCCAGCAACCTTGATGACGCGAGACTTGATCTCGACGGTGACACCTTCGGGGACGACGATTTCTTCGATCTTGAGGACGTCGCGCATCTGCGATAGAAACTACTCAGTCAAGGGTTCCGCATCCAGGAGTGACGGGTGGAATCCATCATTTTCACGCCGCAGGGATACGCGAGAACAGCCCCAATGATACAGGTTGGCACGATAGCAGGAGCTAGAACATCCTTTCAACGTATAAAGACGACTTACTTTGCGATTGCTGTTGTTCTTGAGGTTGTTGAGCTCTTCGCGCTATACCTTACTCTAGGGAAGCAGGGTAGGGCGGCTGTTTGCGGACGGAGATTGAATTAGAATAAGGCGGCGATCCGCCAAGTCGTGTTGGTGGCATCTGCTTCTTTACCTTCATCCACCATCTCCGTTCGTTGGGAGCTCCGGCCATCGTCACTTTTTAAGGGGAAATATTAAATTCAGAGTCGTCTCACTTGCTCGGTGAAGCTCGTGTATCATTGACAAGATCTTACGGCGCTATAAGCTTGAAGTGACATGTCGATGTACTCTCAGGCCCCCACGTATGGGCACATCACTTATCCAGCACCAGCCTATCAGTCTGGCCTAGCAGCATATTCCTTTCCTCAACCGCCCCTGCCAGCCCCTCCAGTATATCATGTGGACCCCAACTCTTTTCGACGTGATTTTACCACACGTCTGGCAGAGCTTACCATTAACTCCAGACCGATCATCCAGACACTCTCAATGTTCGCTCAAGAGTACTCAAGGTGGGCCGACGTCGTAGCACAGTGCGTTGACGCACACATTAGAAGGGTGAGCCTTTGATCCATTGCAATGTCTTTTCCCTTGATCACAGCGGATGGGATGGACGAGCGTCTCACATGCAGTGGATCCTGTTGCTTGCGCATAATGTATATATACACCTCTTCATGTAGTCTGAGCAAAGATAACCTCTCATGGCCCCTTGAATGGGCACCGCTGTTGACAGCGGTATGAGGTGGACGAGCCCCATGATGAGAACAAGTTGCATCTTGCCGTTGAACACGTAGCCTGTGTTTGCTCTCCCTCCCCCATCCGCAGCCTAAACTTCCATGCTGACTCATATTTCCATTTTTGGGTTCCTCCCTACCAGGTTCCTCCCTGGATGAAACTGCCCGCTTTCTACCTGCTCGACGCCATCTCGAAGAATGTCTTTGATCCATATGCACGCCACTTCGCGCAGTTTGTTATCCAACTCTTCTTGGACACTTATCAGCAGGTGGACCAGGCAACTCGTAGCAAGATGGAAGAGATGCTCCTTACGTGGAGGACTGGTGCACCGAGTGGTAAGGAGCTGTTCGGCGTCATCGCTCAACTCGCAATCGAACGAGGTGTCTGGGGTGGGAACTCGAGTTCGTCATCGGGCGTGAGTATTTCATTTCCTTTTATCGCTCGACACCTAATGGTCGTATTCGTCTTGTAGGGGGCATCCAGCCAGGTCTCCAAAGGTCAAGTGCTCACCGAACTCGAGTTCACTTTGAACCAGAAAGAGCGAGCTCTTCAGGCCAACCCATGGGATGCAACATCACAGAAGCACGTTGAAGTCTTGCAACAGGTGAGCTACTTTAGTATTCGTCTTGATCGACTCTCATTCCACGATTTAGCTTCGCAAATTGGTGGAGGCTGGCGTTTCTCAGGAAGAGCTTCGACAAATACTCACCCAACTGCGATCACTGAGCCGCGCACCACAACCGGCTCCCCACTCTCAGGCTCAGGCAGTTCCTCAGACGTATCCCGCTTCGACATCTACTTATCCGTATTCCCAGCACTCTTCCTACGCTTTCCCTGGTGCTGCTTTAGTACAACCTCCTACCATGTACAATTATCAATCGGAACATCCGAAGCCCGAACCCGTCAGTCTTCCCGCTCTTCTCTCCGCACAGGCTAGTTCTCCGTCCTCTGTGGCTCCAGTAATCCCTCCCACCAATATAACCGACCTTTATAACGCACTGCTCAAGGCAGGGGTCGTATCCGCTGATAGTACACCAGTTGGCGCAGGTTCGTCAAATCTTGAGGATGATCGCACCCCACCGCCCTCGCTAGTTCCTTCTCGCGACAATACACGCGCCTACAGAAGAGCTGTTTTATCTGAGAAGATCAAACTCACGACTACGGATATCATTCGGTAGGCTGTGCGGTGCTCTGGCCTCTATTAGTTGACTAAATGCTTTCATCTAGAAAACGCCCGTCGATTTTGTCATTCTTATATGACCGCCTACCTGCCCAGTGTAAGCAGTGCGGTGTCCGCTTTGGCGACGATGTCCCTGGGAAGAAAGCCATGGACGATCACTTGGACATGCATTTCAGACAGAACCGTAAGATCAATCTGAATCAAGGTCGCGGCCACAGTCGGAGTTGGTTCGTCAATATCGAGGTGCGAGACTTTTACCTATTTTCGTTCCCATAGTGCTGAGCGATGTTTACTAGGATTGGATTCACGAAGGAACAACAGATGTAAAGGGAAAGCGTCGGACAGATGGCTCTAGAACCGTTTCTCTGAAGGCAGTAGCAGCAGCTGAGGCAGCGCAACGTGATGCTGAACTTCGTGCACAATTTGTTGTGGTCCCACCGGGCGATGAAGCCAAGTCAATATCATGTCCGATATGTAAGGAAACTTTGAAGTCAGAATTCTTGGAGGACGACGAGGAGTGGGTCTGGAGAAACGCCGTCAAGAAAGATGACCGGGTATGTAGATAGGTCTTTTGGAGCTTTCTTGTCGCTGACTTACAGATAGATATACCATGCGACGTGTCATTCAGAAGCTATCGCGTCTGCCCAAAGTCTTGCTGCGCGTTTGCGGGACAGTACGTCTGGTCGAAGTCGAAGTCGCTCACGTACTCCAGAGGTGTCTGGTATCCGCTCCACACCCCCCAAGGGGAATGCTTTTCGGACTTCCTTGTCACCATCGTCTGAAGCGAAACGTGTTATGCTAAAACGTAAGATCGCTGATGACGTTCAAACGTTTGACGATTTCACCGCCCGAGAGTCGGATAGCACGCCTCCCATGAAGAAGCTTGCACTTTCTTCTTGAGGTTGTAGATGATTTTCCCTTTCCTCTTTATTGGAGTAGTTTATTCACTAAGCGTGCAGATGGGTAGTTGATTCATTTGTATTATTGCAACCACCAACGTAATGAGATGTGCGAAGCCTTTTAGAAAAAAAAATCGGATGAGCTAACCCCGAGCTGACTGAAGCATGAGCATGCATGAAGTTGTTGAGCATCGCACTCACCCCATGCCTTTTGATCACCACCTTCTATCCTTTACCACCGAATTTCATCTACTTAATCACTTTCTCTAATACCAGCGAAACTTGACAACGCGGATTCCCAGCAACAGTCCTCTATCAAATGCCAATGGAGTCTCTGTACATTATGCGCGTATGTAGCATTCATTGTCCTGCTGCGTTTCTGGCAAGACACTAGATGAGACAGCTCTTCAGACAACGCGGCTCGATGCTACGCTTCAATCCATCGACGAGATCACGAATACAGATGTTGAGATGCAGGTGTGTCCACCATCGATTCTCCCTTGTTGGACCTTACCGAGACCCTGGCTTTTTGTCGTCTAGATCCCACTATCTGAACAACTGACGATTATCGTACTTGACACCAACATTTTACTAGAATTTCTTGACATCATACAGACATTTGTTTCGGAAGTGGAACAGCAACAGCTACCAGTCTTGATTATCATTCCCGGAGCTGTGATACATGAGCTTGATGGGTACGTCTTCTGTAAATTATCTGGTACATCGTGTGCAAATCAATATCGTTGCAGGCAGAAGAACCGCAGTGGACTCTCATGGTTTGCGAGGCGAGCTTCCACCTGGTTACTTAAGAAAGTCAAGGAGAGAAGGAGCGTGAAAGGTCAAGCCCTGGATGAGACATGCAAGCCATCTGGAAACTGGAAGACGAGAGACCCAGGAAAAGTGCGTGCATCTCGTAGACAAGCATTACCCTTCTGAACACGGACCCCCCAGGAACACGGCACGGAGCGAGCCAACGATGGCCTGATTCTCGATTGCTGTCAATATTTTTATCGAATCCGACAGCGTCGCACATTTCTTTGCAGTAAAGACAAACTTTTAGCGGTGGAAGCCGAAAGCGCTGGTAAGTGCGTGGAATGTCTCGGAAGTGACACAGTGAAAACGAGACCGTGTTTCAGGCATTCCGACCGTGTTTCCTAACCGAGCGTTCTGCAGCAGAGACATTGCTCAGGCGGCCCTCGGCCCCGAAGCGTTTACGCTCCGATTCAGTGGACAACAGCCCAGCTATCGAAATGACACGGTGGAGGTGAACCAGCAGAGCACGCAAAAGGACGATGACAGCATGGACGTCGATGACGAACCTATGACCGAAGTGTTCCACCCGACCCATCCGCTGGATCTACTGCACTTGCAAGTGATAGATCACTTTGGCCAGCTGTTGCTGGATTTAGCGACGAGGGTAGCCGGAGCAGACGCGCAAAAGTTTGGGACGTTAGCCATGGTGTCAAGCCACGCGCCATCGTATGCAAAGAAGCAACTGATGTTCTGGGTGCCATCTGATTCGGTGGAGTTCCTGAACACGAAGAAGTCTTGTCCGCGTTCATCGCCAAGAGTGGATGTATTTCTGACGAAACCACATGACCGGAGCGTGAAAGGAGCACGGAGGGGACAGGACTGGTCGCGTCGGGACTGGGAGGTTGTGCTGAGTGTGCTAGGGAAGATCGGGGAGCTGTGGGAGGACGTTGCGATCCGGGAATCAGTACCAGCTGTTGAGTTCCACATGGAAGGTGTATTTGGGATAGCAATGCGTCCGACGGGAGTAGGGGCATGGTGAGGTGTAATGTTGATGACGTGATCAGAAACACTTTTTTTTTGGTTCACATATAGTCGGTCGCTTAATTTGGCAATTTGGATTTTCTGGTTTCACACCTCGTCGCTGCGGTTTTCCTTTTCTCCTTTCTCTTTTCTCCTTTCTTTTCCCTGTCCGATTCATATGGCGAAGAGACGGTCCGTCTATATCGCCCTAGTCCTCCTGGGTCTCATCCTATTCGGTACCGTCTGTGTCCTCTCTTCCGTCTCTTATTACCTCGCCATCAAACCCGCCGCATACCTGTCAGACGAGGAGGTACCCATCCTTGACAACACGACCCGCTGGAATGCATCACAACATGGCATGGTCGAGCGTATTCCCCGCATCATTCACCAGACGTGGAAGTCAGAAACTCTACCTCCAAAGTGGAAGAACGTTTCTGAGGCATGTCGGGGTTTGATGACCGACTAGTACGTCGTCCTCATTTCCCCCATGCACGCGACTTTGTCTCACACAATCCCTTAAGCGAGTACATGTTGTGGACAGACGCCAGTTCACGCGAGTTCATCGCAGAACACTACCCCTGGTTTCTGGATACATTCGACAACTACGAATACGTAATCCAGCGTGCGGATGTGATACGCTATTTCGTCCTCCATTACTATGGTGGGATATATCTCGACCTCGACATTGGATGTTTGCGACCTTTGGATCCATTGTTGGTGTACCCCGTCATTCTTCCGAAGACTATTCCTGTCGGCGTCTCCAATGATCTCATCTTTGCCGAAAGGGGCCATCCCTTCTTCGCTCAGACGATCCACAACCTCGTCACTTTCGACCATGACTGGTTCCTCAATTACCCCACCGTCATGTTCTCCACCGGTCCCATGTTTCTTTCCGCGCAATACAGCATCTATTCTTCTTCCCATCCAATAACTCCCGATGAGCCTGGCGACATACGTATTTTGCCAAAGTCACTCTATGGCAAGAACGCGAAACTCGACGAGGCTCCACATTCGTTCTTTTCCCACTTTTATGGTAGTAGCTGGCATGCGGACGACGCGGCTTTCATCGGCTTCCTGGCTAATTGGGGCAAGCCTTTGATGTGGGTCGGTTTGATAATATTGATGTGGGGCGTATACCGCCTCGCAAAGCCAAGCAGCCAGAGAAAATATGGTCTTCGGAGAATTGGAGGGTATGAGGTGATTCTTCCTCGATGGTCTCAGCGGAGCGGCCGTTGGCACCTCGATATGCGCTGGTCCCTCCCCCCATCAACACCTTCGACCCAACCACCTTCGCCCACCACGTCCACTCTCCAATCCCCACTTGAAGAACATGTTTCACTACTCCCTCTTCCATTCGATGTTCGCGCAGATTCGCCTGCTCCTTCTGACATTTCGGCTTCATTCGACATGTTCCCCCCGGTAACTCACCGTGGCTCATCTTCCCTCCGTGATACTGTGCGACGTATCAAAGACCGCGCCACTGCATTTTTGGCAACTCAACGTGATAATAATGGCTCCTTGCGGTCTCCCTCACGGCACAGGCGGCATCGGTCACGAGGGGTGTTATTTTTCCTCCCTGCGATCTTCACTCAGTCGCAGAGTACAGACTTCCCCCCACGGAGCCCACCCCCGCAACCCTTTACACAACTTCCTCCTGAGAAGAATCGTTGCCCTCCAGACGCTGGCCGGATGGGGATCATATCGGGAGAGACCGATTCGCTATTCCATCAAGGTAGCTCACAGTCATCTAGGATGGAAAGCCGATTGTCCTCATCACAGACTCTCGTTGATGTCGAGACCGCATCGCACTCATAGCTTTTCTCATCGCATATTATACTATAGTACTCAATCCTACTGCTCCAGCTAACCTTGTAGATATCAGGACTTCGTGATGTTAAAATTATTTCTATAGCTCACGAGCTCACGACATGGATTTTCGGGACGCATGTGCATTCATAGTTGCAGCCTATCTATACAGCTGTGTACCTATCAGCTGCCAATATGAAATGCTTTCTAGTTAACTTAGGAGGGCATTGAAATCATCCACTTATTCGCACGACTGATACAATACGCCGTGACGATGGCGATAATCAGGCTGAGGCACCCGGAACCTCGCACACTGATCCCATCGAGCCCACTAAGATTATCATACCCAGAGCACTGACGGCGTATGTCGCTGACGGACCAAATGTCCAATACGAAACACAAGCTGACAGACGTCAACGAAATTCAGTATTGCCGGGACACCCATTATGGCAAAGCCACGTACCAAGTAAAGGACCGATGGCACGTCCTAGTTGACCAGCGGATCGGAACACCCCCAACGCCACCCCCTTCGAAAGCTGTGGGTGTTCCTGTACAGGTTTTCCAGTCACCCGATCCACGACTTCATCGCATTGCAGTGATGCGAACGATGTGAGCGAGCTGACGACTGTGGCCGATGTGAACGCGAGGCAGACTGCGGCGATCTGGAGTAGGCGAACTGCGGTGACGGTCTGTTCCACAGCAAATTGCGGAACCAAAGCAAGGAACACGAGTCCAACTGCGCAACTGATGACCCCACGCCTTGCCATTTTGCCCTCCCCCACCTTGGAGATCATCCGACGGACATATCCACCTTGGAGCAAGGCACTAATTATACCAATAGACCCGATGAGAGCACCGTTTTTGCTGTTGCTCCAATCGAAAACTGTAGAAATATCTCAGGATTGAAGTTCATTAGTTAAGAATAATCGAACGACGTACGATCAAAGGTGAGGAAGGTCAGGGTGAACTCCACACCGGAGAAGATACCCAGGAAAAAGAAGTGGAGCCATCGAAGTGTCCGCAAAATGTTCAATCGTTCTTGAACCGTTCTTGCTGGCGAGTTCGACTTCGATTTCGTGGTATCTTTTCCTCTCGCAGAGTCTTTGCTACTGGTGAGCCGAATCCCTCTCGTCTCTGGTAGCGCTGCTGCCAGAAAGAGTGTCTCGGCGGACAAGAGCACGAGAGTGATGAGCGCTGGAACAGCATAGATGTTCAGCTCAATTCCCAAGGCTTTCACTGACTCTGGAACGGGCTGAGAGGCAAAGTACGCTCCGATGGGAGGACCAATACAGAAGCAGATTGCAAACGCGATACCAATTTGGGCGAGACTTCTCGAACGTTCTGCAGGCGTGGTGATGTCCGAGAGAATGGCCCTGTCAAAGTTGCAGGTCAATTTAGCCAAACGAAACCCCGAGAATGTCATGATAATGGGGTACATACGTCGCTAATTGCACATTGCCTTCGCTAAGTCCACCAATGATGCGAGAAAGCATGTAGGATGAAAACGTGGTGGCCTTGATCCATCTTTACAAGCATCGAGATCAGTAACTCCACGGTGGGATATGAATCTGTAAGACAACTTACACGAGGGCAGAGAGAATATTTCCTACCATGGTCACGAGGAGGACGTTCCTACGCCCATACGTGTCAGAGAGTGCTCCGATCAGTGGAGCGACGAGAAATTGAAGGGTCCTTGAAATGAGCGGGTCAAAACTAAGTCCAGTCCACCAATCGGAATACGAACGAAAAGACTGAGCCCATCAGACCACCTGCGTACAGGTGAGTACTATTACCGCTGCGCGCCTGACATGAACAATGAACATACCTAGGAGAACAACATCCCATCTCTGAGGGTTATTAATAGGCTTATAGAATATAGTACGGATTGAAGAGATTGAGTGTAGCGTTTGTGGCAACAAACCAGAAGGATCAGAGCCTTCTTTCTGGTGCAGTCCTATTAGGCCATAACGCGAACGAACGGAATTGCACTTACAACTGTATACCATTCAATGATACGCGGAAAGAGAGGGAGTGGAATCGTAAAAGCTTCCGAGTCCGGACACGTCAGCCACTTCGAAGACCCGCCTAATGAGTACTACTAGTCGCTCACCAAAAAGGTCCAAGACTAAGGAGAAAAAAACTATCTTCTCAATCTTACCCATCTCGTGGCGAAGGAACAAGGTGTATGTCCTCAGGACTCAGTCCACTGGACTTGTTGGTGGGGAGTAATATGGCGGAATCTTACTGGGCCCGGGCATCTAAATCTGACTGCGCGTTGTCTGTTGTGGCATGATGAGAAAAACTGCGCGCCTAACACTTGAATGCCGGTGCGAGGCGAAACACTGCCATACTCAGGGCCAACTAGTACTGCGTCCCCTAGGTTTCAGACCAGCCAGTATTTAATAGGAATCAGTACTTCGTACATGAAGTAAGTATTGTTTACATCTCGTATCTCTGTCTACTCTTCCATATCCGCAATTTCTTCTTCAGCGTCGTCTGCATTCGAGACAGCTGTTCCTCGAAACTGTTGGTCCTCGGAGGCCTGTGTGAGTCCTGTTTGATAATGGGAGCTGGTCTCCGTTTTGGTCAGTTCGCGTAGAGCCATGGTAGCATATGCCGCTGTCCCGAGGGTTAGATTGATTTGCAAAGCCATAAATTTGCCATCTTCCACTATGCTCGGTGGATCAAAGCCCAAGAGTTTGTCCTCGTCCGCTTGTGCCAACGCGACGTCAGGGTCCGTATATCGAAGAACCTTCCACGACAAGTCTTTTGGCAACTGAAGGATTTTCCGGTACGACCCATTGAGTGTATACTCCCTACACAACTGTAAGGATAAACTGAGAACAAAACAGGATAAACAACCTTACTTTTGTTTACGAAGGAAATTATCAGGATCTAATCCGTCCCTTCTCAGGAATTCCCGGTATCGTTCTCCAAGGGAACCCCCGGGGTACTCTACATCCCTTCCGGGTAGAGGCATGATAACGTCAAAGATCGAGTATTTGCGAGCATCGTCCTCGGTTAACGTTTTTACCTTGGGTGGGACCCACGGCGCTTTCCGAGCTTTCTTAGAAGCACGGCCGCTGTTCCCGCCCTCTCCTAGCAAAGATGTTAGAGATCTACGTGGAAGAGAAGCCAGGACTGTTCACCGTGCTCGTCTGCTGCCACAGGTTCATCCGCGTCTATGTCAAGGGTATCTCCATCTCGAGTGGCTTTGCTACTCGATTCATCCTCGAATACCAGATCACCAGGGACAGCCTTGTCCGCACCGTGTATGCGAATGCGTTCCGAGACAATGGCATTCCAGACGTATGATTGGTAGGCGTGTATATACATCAACCTGAGATTGCGCGGAATCTTGCGTCACCTCATTAGCTTTGTATGTCTCATGAATCATCCAGTGGTAGGTAAACTCACGGTCGAGAGAGCACCCATGGCATTCCTCGTCTCCCCCCCCTGCTTTTTGTAACTTTCCAGAATGCATCGTTCCGCGACAACGCGACGGGGCATGAGGGCAAGAGCACGGTCCAGATCACGATGGACCAACCACGCCTCACGAGCTGAGACAACATCTGGATGCTCGCCAGGCCGTACCTGGAGAATCAAGGAAACGGCTTTATGCCAGTCAGACCGGAGGAACGCCAGGCCGATGGTGTGTGTCGGAACTGCTGCCGTGCCAAACCGCTGCATGCCTGTGAGAAGGTCAGATCCATGTTAAATCATCACATTACTGCACTTGTACCATAATAATTGATGAAGCCTCGATGCTTCATATTGTTCATCACCTGGTCAAGGGTGTCCGCAGAGTCAACCTGCACGTTCCTAATGGAGGTGTATATCAGCAATATGCCCCAAACGTATGGAACAGAAATTATACAAACCGTAAAGTGATCACAAACTCATTGCCTTTGAGCATTCCAAGCTCCAACCCTGCCTTGCGGTAGTTCAGATCTGCAATGCGAATACCACGCTCGCCCCTCTGAGTGACAGCTTCCCGCATAGAACGACGTCCGATCTGGTTTGCGCCTTTCCAGACGTTTTCAACCGTTTTGTTGCCACGCCGCAGTGACACGCGCTGGACGGTGACACCCCGTTTGTCTTTTGTTCCTGCAACTGCGAGGTCTTTGATATTTACATGCAGGGTCCGGGAAAGGTATGCCAGAGCATCTTGTGTGTCACGATTGGTCTTTTGTAGCGTGAAATGAATGTATGGAGGGTATTCCCCACGGGGCGGTCTTTCGCCTCGAGCTTGAACATGAGTTAGGAATAGAGTAGTCGACTACCAGTGTAAAGCTTACCGCGTGCGCTTCCACGACCACGACCACTTCTCGACCACCCGATAGCGATGCGAGAACCTTCTTCATCGGCTGGAGCAGATATATCGGTTTCGCTTTCAAGTTTTCCTCTGAAAAGCTTTCGCACTATCTGATGCAGGGCTGTCCGTGTGGCTTTCGAGCTTATAGGCTAACACCACCCATGTAAGAAGCGACATAGAAGTCCGACTGGATAACACACTTCGCTCAAGACCTTCCGGTGGTCTTCTCGCTCGCCGCCTTGTGACCGACCACCACGACCTCTCTGTCTGCCTCTCCCACCGCGAGTATTTCTATTTTTTCCGTGACCCGTGTCAGAGGAGCGGGAGTCGTTCTCTTGAGCGGTGGAAGGAGCTTCATGTTCCACAGGGTCTTGCGGGTTTTTCGGTGGCCTGCCACCCCAACCACTGTCGCTGACTCGCGGAGGTTCAGGGCCCTCCAGAAACATTGTTTTGAGTTGGGCAATCGAGGATTCGGATAGGAATGGCGATAAAGAAGATTCCAAAGTGTCATCCCATGGTATCTCGTCGTCGGCAGGCTCGTCATTTTGTTCACCGTCTGCTTTTGAAACCAGAGAACTGTCTGGTTGGGCTGATTTTGGTGACCCTGCACCTTCGTCTGCGTGATCATCGCGAGCGTCTGTAATCGGTCTTGCGGACACGTCCTCGGGAATGTCTTCAGCAGCATTTGATGCGGAGGCCTTCTCTTTCTTTGGAGATGATTCCGGCAAATCAAGAGACTTTACATGAACGACTTGGTGGTCCAAGTCAACTTCGTTGACCAGGAAGTCCGTAAACCTGAGGAACAATCAAGATTCATTGACGCAGTCAGAGACCCTTCCTTCCTCACCTCTGTTTGATTATGCCGCTTATTGGAGGAAGATCGCGACTTGTGTATTCTGATATTCCGACATCAGGCTCTAGTAATTGGCGGAGTCCATCTGAAGAAGTCTGTGGTGAACTGAGGCCTAGAAGGGCATGACTGGGCGGAAGGATGGACTCGGTCTCCTTCGACGTTTCTTCGGGGTGGGTGGTTTCGCTGGGAGGTTGTTCATCATTGAGGTCATCTGTCTTGGTCCTTTTGGGGGACCTGGACTCGTCGTCGTCGTCCTCACGTTGGCGGATGGCCATGATGATAGTCGAGTGATGTCAAAGTCGCGTATTCAACATCCTAGAGACTCCGACTCGCGTACTCGAGTCGGATCTGCACTACATATCTCCATCTGTCTACTATTTTCTACTTTCAAGATGTCGTCTCCTCATCTGCTCAGCTATGAAGATCGGGCCCAAAAACACCAAAATCCCGCTGCGAGGACCCTCTTGCATCTGATGACGAAGAAAAAGACCAACCTCTCTGTGAGCGTCGATGTTACTCGAAAGAAAGATTTCCTTGCCATCATCGATGCTGTCGGGCCCTACGTTTGTCTCATAAAGGCATATTATTTTTTTCTGTCACAGTGATCCTGCTCATAGGCTTGACGAAAAGACACACATTGATATCCTGGAGGACTATGATCAAACCGTCATCGAGGAACTACAATCCCTCAGCAAGAAGCACGAATTCTTGATCTTCGAGGACCGCAAATTCGCAGATATAGGTGAGGTCTACAAAGGCAGTGTCCCATCTCCATGTCTTATGACCTCTCTAGGAAACACTGTCGCATTGCAATACTCCAGCGGTATTTATAAGATCGCAAGCTGGGCCCACATAACGAATGCACATGCTGTTCCAGGCCCGTCCATCATTACGGGTCTTGCGTCAGTCGGCCTACCGAGAGAGAGAGGGCTCATTCTCCTTGCAGAGATGAGCTCAAAAGGTGCACTCACGACCGGCACGTACACCGAGGATGCGGTTCGGATGGCACGGGCACGACGAGACTTCATCATCGGATTTATTGCACAGCACCGAATGGAAGGCATCGGGGCGGATGACGCTGACGATCTTGCAGACGAGGACTTCCTGATCCTCTCTCCTGGGGTCGGACTAGACGTGAAAGGTGATGCCATGGGACAGCAGTACCGAACGCCTGCCGAAGTGGTGACGGAATGTGGGTGCGACGTGATTATTGTTGGTAGAGGGGTGTTTGGTACTGGTCGGGACATCGATGTGGAGGAGGTTCAAAAGCAAGCGCAGCGATACCAAGCAGCAGGGTGGGATGCGTATGAAAAACGTCTGTCGAAATAATATCCAGGAATAATCGATTCGTCTCCGAAGATAGTCATTGGAAACGTGAATGCGACGCAATACAGCCCCGATGCCAATGCCTACCCAGCTGCTTCGTCTTCCCCTGACTTTTCTGTCTCTGCTTTTTCGGCTGCCTCCTTTTCTTCTGCCTCAACAACCTCGATGTCAAGTGGAAAAGTGAGGATCGCAGCCACCCCTGTTAGTTGATTCAACTCTGCAAGACTGTGAAACATTGCACAAAAACACTGTGTCTCGAATACATACGTTGACCAGATTCGTGCATGCTGGAAAAGATCACGACTTCTGCCCCCTTCTGCTGCACACTTTCCACCAGTTCCACATAGCGCTTCCTGGTCTTTGGATCGCTCGCGCTGCACGCAATGAATCAGATCTTGGCAAAATAGATCGCAAAGGGACCAGAGCTACCGGAAGAGTCCATCTGAGATGAGGAGCGTACCGACTGCCCCTCGATCTGCAGCAAGACATACATGCTCGGGCCCGTACCATGCACGCATCTCATCTGAGCCCAACATCTTGAAGAATCTGTGACATATCAATCAGCACTCTCTCAACGATACGTGGCGAGAGTCACCTGTCTAGGACAATGCCTTCACGAGCAAATTTAGTCTCTTTCAACTGTGCGACGATCTACAAGTATCTTAGTGAATGACCAGGCTAAAGTCGGACCTGGGCGTACCTCCGGGCTCTTCAAAACTTCCACCAAACTATGAACGTGCGCACTGCTCACGTGAACTTTGATGCCCTTCTCCCGCAGCGCTTTCGCCAGTAACTTGTCTCCTCGTTTGCTAGATTCATCCATCATCCTTGTGTAAACTGCATCTCTGACCCAACCTGGGCTGGCAAACACGATCGCGCGTAAACTTGGATTGTTGTAAGGAATATGCCTGATGAAGGCATCGTAGATCATCGTATGAAACTTCGTCATTGATTTTTCATGTTGAGACGTCCCTGTGGCAGACGCTTTGCGAGGAATGGAGACGGAGAGTCGATGGGTTATAACAGTAAGGTGCTGGGACAGCAAACAGAACGCTGCGGTCCCTTCACCGCAGACAACTGCGCCAACCTCTGCGCCACGACCCGGAAGACAAGACTCTCCAACGCGCGCAAGAGCTATACTGTCCCAACCCTCGGTCTTCTCGATTCGTACGTCACGATTTGCTTCGATGTCAAGGGTATGGAAAGCCCCCATCTTGACATGTTGATTCTCGGATGTCACTCGACCGGATATATGGAGTGTGGCGGTAGTTGAGGAGGCTGGTGATGTGGACGCACCAGAAGGTGCTTGATCGGCCGCGGATGATTGTGCTCCGGAAGCAGAATATTCAACCTTGGAGACTTGTATTGTGAGGTTAAGTCTGATCCGATGAGAGTCGGTAGAACCAGTCGCCGATACGTTCTGCACGCGACTGTACTCATGATTCATACATTATAAGAGGGTATGGGTATGGTTTCGCACCGGATTGCAGGAGCCCTCACTAAATCATCTTGTTGTATGAGATTGTACAAATGCCACATGTCCTCGTCATCTTCGGGACGAAGTGTGACATGACCCTATCCAAGTGGAAGACCGCTAGACGGTGCAGCAATAAGTCATGACTTACTGTGCCAGTTTTATCGATATACTTTCCGACAAGCTTCATGGTGTGTTGGAAGAAACCAAAGTCAAGTCAAAGTAGTCCATGATTGAGGGGAAGAGCTCGCTTGATTAGGAAATCAAATGATTCTACAGCTCGTTATATGATACAATCACGACTCTCCATCCTCGGGCACAAAAGCGCCTCGTCAACCATGGTGTTCTAGTCCAGGAGCGAGAAACCAGATCATTCAGTCATCCAGATCAAATTCGTTCTCGTCATCTTCCTTTCTGAGGTTACCCCTGGCAGAATCCGACGTTTTGACCGACCATGTCATATTAAACGGGTTCTCTGCTTTCTGCAGTACGCCTGCACACAGCGAATCTCTAAGGATGACAATGCTACCGTTCATTGGGATAGGCTTACCGCTTTGTGAGAGTCTGAGTTCGAGAACAGCGGTTTCAAAGACATCATTGTTTCCAAGTTCCTCGAATCCAATCAAACTGGAAGAACAGAGCCATCAAGATACCTCTTAAGGTCCATTGAAGGATTCGACTCACCGGTCTTTCGATACACCGTTAGTGAAGCAAATCACGCACGGAAGGACCTTGATAGCCAGTCTTTCAACCAGCCAAGGTACATTCTCCACGAACACGCGGATAAAACGTGTAGCAAAGAATTTTGGCGCGAGTTTCTACTAGTAGTCTTGTCAGCGGAAAAAGTCGATAGTAACATGAACGTCTTGCTCACGGCGAGGTGTTTGTCCATGATCTCGCATCTTCTGAAGTTACTGTGGTAGAAGTGTATTACGCAGTAAGGTTCGTTACTGATGAAGGATCAGGGTGTCAGAACAAGTTTCACCCAGCCACGAGGATAGTACTTACGCACTTATCCGGATTACCTCCTTTTCGTTCGTGATTTCTGTATATGACCCATGGGCGTTGCCCCGCATCTCTTTCGACTTGTTCGCTCTGATCAGAGGCATGTTAGCCTCCGCTGCGGTTTGAAGTGAACGCAATACACACTGAAGTCTGAGCTGCTCAAGCCCATGTTCTCGCATGGCAGCGTTATCATCGTTCTCGATCTCTGCCTCCAGTTCTGCGAAGATAGCATCATCATCCTCTTCCTCTTGTGAACGATTGGACTCGACGACACGGGATGCTAGTGAGTGGATCTTTGCGTCCATGGACCTAGGGGCTGATCCTTGACGGTCAAACGTGATCAGTGACTCTTATAGTACAAGATACACTAGCTCGAAGCTTGGTACGGGATGGAGGGACGAAGCAAACACGCGAAGCAAGCCACTCATGCCCTTCCTGCCATTTTCGGATCACCCCTGACAGAGAGGATCCTCCCCATCGCTCTGTTCGTCTCGGAGCGTTCCTACGCCATCCCAGTTGGTCTCCACGGCTTAGATCCAATCACGAGGATTATATGTACTACAGTATAGTTCTATCAGTGCAAACGATGTATATTATACCTTCACGTGAAACGATCACTCCTTGCCAGGATTTTGATATCTCCTTATGGCCCGATCCCTCACCTCGGCATGTACCACGATAGGTGCAGGATACCCAAGTTTTTCAGCGACCTTGGTAGGGGGGCTGTGAATTTCTATCCCACCAGATAAGCCAACAATTACGCCAAAGCTCGACAAACACTACCTGGACCACGCAACCTCTTCAGCTCAGGGATGTACTCCCGGATGTAGTCCCCGGCCGGATCTGCTTTGGAGCTTTGAGTGTATGGGTTGAAGATACGGAAATAAGGTGCCGCGTCAACACCAGTAGATGCACTCCACTGCCAGCCCCCGTTATTACTGGCAAGGTCGCCGTCAATGAGTTTTTCCATGAAGTACTTCATTCGAGAGTCAGACGTGCGACCCCATGGACCTGCGGGTGGATACTCACCTGTTCACCCAAATGCCAATCCAGCATCAAGTCCTTCGTGAGGAACATTGCAGCAATCATTCGCATCCGATTATGCATCCAGCCTGAAGGACGCATCAGACATGGTATCGGGCAATAGCTGGTCCGTTACCCATGGTGTTCAGTTGGCGCATAGCTGCATCTACAATAGGGACACCGGTTTTTCCTTCCTTCCATGCGATGAGGTGTTTTTCGTTGACTTCCCATCTCACATCCGCCAACTTCTCCTGGTACGGTCGCCCCATCGACACTCGAGGGAAGTGAGCTAATACATTCGTGTAAAAATCACGCCAGGCTTGACGATATGAGTTGTGACAGTGTTAAACAGGGTCAAAATTACGCACCGAGCTCCTGTACCCAGCGACCAATCCCTGTACTCCGCCCAGCGTCTACCTTCTTCAAGCTAGCCAAAGCCATTGTTGCTCGGATGCTCTCCCTCACGGATATGACACCTGCAGATAGGTAGGGACTAAGCCTGGAGGTGGTGTCTCGATCGCCTCTGTCTCTCTGTTCTCCATACACTTGAATGCGACTTCGTTTATCAGAGTCTTCGGCACCGTGTGCCAAGGGGTTTGTTGTGCCTAGCTGTGAGACTCTTGCCTTCGTGTGTAAGAAGCGCGAAAGTATCTGGGGGTTATGCGTCAACGTCAACCTCGATCCAATGATGCCGCACGACCAGAAGCTTACCTCTCGAGCAGCGTCTGATCCCGCTGGCCAAACCTTGGCCATAGTCTCTCCGTCCGAAGGGTCTAATTCGAAACCCTCCACGGATGAAGGTATTGGGGTTTCAAACAGCGGGCCGAGAGTCGCATCTTGACGGACGGTGCTCGGGTTGGCCTTCGGCAAGGGTGACTCTGCGAGGTAAGTTTCAATGTTGTCGTTCAGTACGGAAATCCATGTCCTTTGATAGGGCGAGTAAACCTAGAAATACGGTAATCTGAGCACGCGGAAGCCACTTGATTGAGTGCACTGATCATACCACATGAGCCTTCCCGTCTCTCGTTTTGATGACTCCCGGAGGAATGATACACCGATCATGGATATATTGCGTTCGGATGCCTTTTTCCTTCGAAAGAGCGAGAACTTCCGAATCACGCCTGAGCTCATCCACTTCATACTCCATGTTGGCGAACACGTTCGTGCATTCGAAAGATCCCAGAAGGGAAACCACCTTCGAAGGAAGAGTACGCCGAGGAGTATGCGATACTACATGTAAAAGAATGTCGAGTTCCATAAGCGATTGCTAAGGCTCGTCAACAAGCGTGCTGAGGCAGAGATAATTATAAGCGCTAACTACCTTGATTTCTGACAAGTTTCGCAGCACAAAGTCGATTCTGCGTTTGCTCCTATCATGGGCTATGTAATCCTGGGGACTAAGTATAAAGAGAACTATGAGTGGTAACTTGTTTTGAGTAGCCAGCTGAGACGCTTTAGCCAGAGCTGTATTGTCGACGACTAGTGGTGGGCAGCTGTCAGCCGACGAGAACAGTGCAGTTCTCTATGCTTACTGCGCAAGTCGCCCATTCGCATCCAATAAACGATCGATTTACCAGTCTGTGGACTCTTCACCGCAAGGCGCATTTCGTCGAGCAACCTCAGAAATGGGGGATTTTTCTGAACTTCCGCTGCAGCCTCTGCGGTGGCGATCTTCAGAGGTGTAAGAGTGTGGCCAGTTTTCCCCTTCTTCGACATGCTGGCTGGACTCGGGCTGCGAATTCTCTTGGACATCGTAAAAGAGGAGGAATGTTTGTTACAATCTGAGACAAACGGTAGACAATTTATACGTGAGCCTAGTTGCGATCGAGGCGGGCGATCGAATACGCGATGACGTCATACCATCACCTCGGCAAAATTGCATGACTTACTGGCGTGCTCTGTGGAGGGTATCAGCCACGGATGGCATGTCGAAGCCATCTAATAAACGGGATTGATGAACCATTTAGTAGTCACGATCAACGCCACCCTATACGTGTGCCCCCCACATGTCAGCACACATTCTCAAAGAGAGGAGACTAAATTACCGAGTGTCAAGCACTGGGTTATCTAAAATACTGACAACTGGTCGATTGACAAGGAATATATCTTGCGCGTATTGGAAGACGAGTGGGGAACACATTTGTTCGCTAGCATCCTCCGCACGCAAGTTGAAGGACAATAACGTGCGCGCATACACGTCAGGAATTCGCAATATATGGAAGCACCTGTCAACCATGAAACGATATCGCGGGGGGTGGGCAAAAGAACGCACTAAGGTCGCACATGACACTTGCAAGAGGACCTTGTACTCTTACTTGAGAGTCGAAGTGGCCTAGAAAGAGATATTCATCGAGCACCGGATTAGTGGCCAGCGGCATAGCACATCGACGAGACAAAGTAGAAAAAACCACTTTGGCAAGTCAGTCGAAATAGCCTCGAGATCGTGTACCTGAAACTTCATCAACATTCATCCCGAAGAGTAAAAGCGTGGTTCGCAGACTCGCAGTGCATAATAAACCCATTTCGCGGCAGGATTGTGGGATGGAAGGAGCCTCCTTCCTAAATGATAGGCAATGATAGGTCGAATAGTGCACCTCCCATCGTATCGTCGAGTCTCTCTGAAGTCTCGTATGCGGCAAGTGACACTACGCTCAACACCTGAAACGCCTGTCGATCATTGTTCCCAGTGATGTGGGAAAGGCCGGGAATAGCGAAGGCGCCAACAAGGAATGATGCATCACTGCATGACGGCAGAAATCAGACAGTCTGCAACATAGCTTACTGGAATGAATAACCCTAACCGTGATAGATGGGTTCGCTCGCAAGTTGGATATCGACCTATTAGTTCTAGTTTCGTCGCTCGATGAAGAGGACTTGGCACTGGCACACCCAACACGATGACCACAGCCACAACCATTTACGGCATGTTCTCAAAGAGGAAGATGCGCGTTATAGTGGTGGACTTGCCACCGACCACAAGGAACACCTATCCTGTACTCCCTGCGCAGCGGGTTCGCTCGCGCCTCTCCCTCATAAACCACGGCCATGGATTTACCCTCACCAAGAGAAATAGAGCTCGAGACTGCTCTCAGAAAACGAGACGTACAGATCGCTGAACTCACGGTGCGTCCGATGCCCCGCCAAGAGCGCCCATCCGCACTCGGTCGTGTGTTGACATCCTTTTGGCGCTTCATAGAGCGAGATTTCACGTCTACGCCAGTTCCTTGTTGTACAACCTCGACCAACGACGACGGACCCCGTTACGTTACCCCCTTCGCTAGTGTCGGTGCTATTGCCACACATCAACAATGCTGCTTCTAGCGGTGGTTCCGCGGGCTCTACCTCCTCAAGTACAGTCAATGTTGCGTTGACGCACCGCGTCCGCTTACTCCAGGAGGAAAACGATGAATTGTACGAGCTGCTCAAGCAGGGCGAAACTGGGAAATTGAAAGAGGAGGTTCGAGGACTCCGGCGTGTAGTGGATAGACTAGAGAGCGCACTCCGAGGTGATTATCCCTCGAGTTGGAGTATGCTCACGCTAACAAAAATATACTTCTCAGAGTCCCACCAGGCTATTTCAACCCTTTCGTAAGTCACCCTCACGATCTCACTTTACGACGCATATATTCACTGTTGGAATCGTAGGTCCGAATTGGATAAGTCATATCAGAGTTTCCAGTCATTGCGACAGAAACAGATGAACTCATATGCGCATCATCCACCCCCTCGTGATTCGTTCCCTCACCCCTCTCATTCACCATCGACAACCAATGGGTTAACCAAGCAACCTCCAACGGGTCCTAGAGCACACAAGAAACCACGACTATCGGATGTGAAGATTTCGCCAACCCAGTCAACTGCGTCACTTCCGCAGTCAAAAACGCACGCGCCGGCGAAGCATGAACTTTCACATTCTCCTCGTGTCTCTCCTCCCGAGATTCGTCCCAAGGGCAACGTGAAGATGGAAGTCGACGAAGATTCGCGTACGCGACCGCGTTCTCCTCAGGAGAGGGATCGTCCGCGTCAACGTGATAAAGAACGCGCGCGAGACCGAGAACGTGATCGGGATAAGGAGAGGGAGCGGGACAAGGACCGAGATCGATTCTCGCGTCGAAATGGGACAGGGGGAGGCAGCGGTCCAAGCCGGCGGAGTCGTGGGTTCAGTCACCCGTATGCGGGTGGAGATCGGACGTTGGCAGAAAGGATGGGACTCTAAACTTTTTTCTAGGTCTGCGAAGTAGTTGCATCTTGGATGGGGCCCCTTATCATAGTGTATTTGGTGCGAAAAAATTCCTCACCCCATACCACCTTGTATCATTAGCTGATCATGAACGCTCTTTTAGTCTGTATCCGTAAATTACCGCCCATCTTATTCGCATGAACGGGCAATACAATATACGATACATATTTATGAAGACTGACACTGCTTGTCGCGGAAGGAAGTTCCCTAAAGAGTGTTCAGCGCGAGCGCCGCAAGGAAATGCTTCTCCTTTGGGGTTCGAAGCAAACGGAACGCTTTCTCTCACTTTTATTGATGCGAATTGCCCTCATGTTTGTTCTCCCTGTGGGCGGCATGCATCATGGGAAGCCTCGCGCATACAGATCGCAGCACTGCCGGGCATGAGTCCAGAATGCCGAATTGCAACTTAGAAGCCCAGCATTTAACCACGGAAGCATCGATGTGCTTCTTGTCCCGAAGCGCTGCTGTCAGTGAAGGGAAATTGGCCTGGAACGATGTTCCACAGGAGGCATCATTGCATCATCTTTTGTGATACGGCAGGTACAATATTGGTATTGCAGCACTATAGAACATAGATGGCAAAGTAGTGATGAGTCGGTGAAGCCATGTATGGGTCAGTAGTATTAAGGAACACGAATATGTAGGGGTGAAAGACTAGTAGTAGCATGTAAGGTAAACGTCGTGGTAATGGTACAAGCAGATGATTGTACGAAGATGAGTTAGAAAAGAGCGAGGAGAAGCGAAATGATGGACTATGCTTTGCGCAATTAGACAACGAATGAGAGAGAATCAAGGAATGGCATGAGCGTCGTCCCAGAATGATTGAGTACACTAGCAGCACACGTCACTTTGTGGTGAGATAGTACAACTGGTGATGCATAGGCAATGAGAGGGAATATCAAGCCTTGCATTCACCGGAAGGAGTGTGCATGGCCAAAAACTGCATGCAAGTGAAGGCACCACCCGGCTGCGCATCACAGGATTTCGATGCGGCAGGAGAACTGTCCTCCGTTTGGCGATCCAGATAAAGATCCAGGGTTGGAGAGCGATTGGGTTGCTCAGTTGATGGCGATGGTGGGATAAAGGATCTGATACGATTTGGGGTGGGAGGCACGATGGCCGGGATCGGTGGGACAGGGGGAGGTGGCGTCGGAATTGCCGGGCTTGGAGGGGGAGAGCGACAGCGAGAGGGGTAATGGGAAAAAGAGCGTTTTATCGTGCGCGGAGACGCAGGCGGATTGGAACGCCTATTGTCGCGTGCTTTGGATGCGCCGAAATCGTCATCATCTCCAAATATGCCTGCTCGTGGGCTGCGTTGTAAACCATCATGGGACGAGAAATGATTGAGGGTCTTTTTGAGGAGGGGAGACCCGATGAGAGAGGGGGGGATAGGAGGAGAAGACTGCGGCTGCAGAGTGAGGCGACGACGGGAAGGCTTTTTTGTGAAAGGGGGCGGAGAGGGGAGGGGCGTCGGGACGAGCTCAGGGGAGGGCATCGGAGGAGGCGGAGATGAACAAGGAGAGAAAGACATTGTTGAACGAGTCTTTGAAAGGAGTGGATGTCCGCGAGCGAGGACGAGACGAGGATGGATGGCACATGTCGGGCGGGCAAGGATTTATACAAACCGGAACGAACACGAGGCTGCCGAGAGACTGCCAAATATGCACCGAGTGACAACGTCCTGTGACACTCCCCCTGACACAGGCTGAGTTCCGCTCGACGTAATATTACCTAATCGTACCAAAACTCTCATTACGTAATCTTCAAACAGACTTTGTGCGCCCTGATTGGTCGGCCGGGGCTCCGGGTCACTTACACCCCATTCGCTGTCATTTTTCGAAACCACTACGAGCAGGCAGAGTACTGCAAGTGCCAGTTCGCCTCGTTTCACCTCAGTCCGATATTCTCAAGCTGGGTCTAATTGACATGCAATGTGAGATCGAGTCAGGTGTGTGCATGTCCGGATTTGCCATCAAATAATTATTGCTCACGGCGGGAACCATCGAAGAAGCGGAGAGGCTGTGACTCATTTGCCCCTGACATGTCTGACTGGGTCATCATGACGGTGTGCGGAACTCGGTACGATGTGCAAGTGACGATTATATGTCTTATTTATCGATCTACTACTCCCGTTCTCACCGGTTTCCTAGTCAGTCTCGATCACAATCATGCTCAACAAAGATACCCTAGCTGGCCTCGTCAGCCACTACGACCTGGACGTGGCTGGCCCATACAACTCGATCCCGGTGGTTGACATTCCTCCAGAACGCTTATATTCTCCTCGTTCCCTCCTCGCTATCCAGTCTCTTTATCACGACGTCTATCACGATGTTCTCCTCCTTCCTTATCGCTTGCTCACTCTTGCCGCTCCTTTCACTTGCCATTCCTTCGTTCTACACTTCCCCCTTCTCAAGGACTCATCATCGCATACGTTCCCCCTCCAATCAAACATTAAATGCAGGTCATCCGCGTCCACGTCTCATGACTTACTACGCAGACTGGGCTCCACCGCGGGACATGGATCATTCGCTATTCCACACCATCATCTTCGCCTTCGCCATGCCAGACGAAAACTTCGCATTGGGTTGGGACACTGCCAATGCTCCAGATCTGCTCGCGAAGCTCGTGCCCTCCGCTCACGCCAAATCGACAAAGGTTATGCTCAGCGTTGGTGGTTGGACAGGGAGCAAGTAAGTCACCCACAATTCATCCATCTACGCGTGCTCACCCTCCTGCTAGGTATTTCTCAGTCGCTGTATCCACTTTGCAGAATAGGCAGACGTTTGCGAACAATATCCTCCAAGCCTACACCCAATACAATCTCGACGGTATCGATATCGACTGGGAGTATCCAGGTCAAGCTGGCGATGCCGGAAACACTGAAAGCTCAAGCGATTCCGCCAACATGCTCGAGTTTTTCCAAGTTCTTCGTCAGACGCTACCTCGAAATGCCATGATATCCGCCGCGGTACAAGATTCCACCTTTGCAGGTCCCAATGGCCAGCCTATGAAGGATGTATCTGCTTTCTCCAAGTTGGTCGACTGGTTCTTGATCATGAACTACGATACCTATGGAGGTACGCCGATTTTCCGCCCTTTCATTCCTGCTTGAAGCTACTTGTCATTCTAGCGCGTCAACCCCCTGGCCCAAATGCCCCCTTTTACGACGGCTGCGGGAACTCATCGCAACCCACCCAGACTGCAGTCGGCGCATACAATGCTTGGACTTCAGCTGGGATCCCCCCCGAACAAATCATGCTCGGTCTTCCGGCGTACGGCTACGTTGTCGACTCTACCGTATCAAGACTTTCGACTCGATCCGGTCTACGGGCGGTCGCGGACGATGGCAACGGTCAAATCCAGTTTAGCTCGCTCGTAGCCCAAGGAATCCTCAAGAGAAACGCCGATGGATCTTTTGAAGGCGCCGGAGGCTTCACTCGCCATTGGGACAACTGCTCTGCGACGCCTTTTCTTGTCTCAGGCGATCAGGTAATCCCGTATGACGACACGGAATCGCTCGGTATGAAGGCAACTTGGGCTCGGGATATGGGTATTGCTGGCGTAACCTTGTTCGACGCACATGGAGATACGGTACAACGTGATCTCACGCGCGCCTTGCGCAACAACCTTTTCCCCAATTCTGCACTGCCAACGACATCGCCAGCGGCTGTTCCTGGATCCGCCTCCGCCAGCACCATCCCTCCGACAATCCCTCCTTCGGTCCCCCCTTCAGTCCCTCCCTCAGTCTCTTCTTCGGCTGGCATTTCCTCTTCGCCAAGCTCAGTAGCTTCTCCTTCTAGCTCAAGCTCGCTTGGTCTGCTGGATGTGGTTACGACTATTCTCCCCTGAAGCTGACTGGTGGGATCATCCCCCGACCTTCGTTCTTCGATCTCACATATCTGTACTAGTAGTACCACCGAAATTTAGAGTCGCTGACGCGTGTTTTTTTTTTCGCGGTAATTTATTAACTATAGTGAATTATCACCCTTCCACGCAATTTAAGCTCGAAATAGAAGCAGTGAGTGAGAAATAGGAGTGACTCGTTTTTGGTTCAACAAGTTACATTTCGGCAATCAACTTTGTGGTGCTCATATATCTGTTTCCTCCCACTCATCTCTCAGCTTCCCTGTGCTCCTCCGAATCACCGTCACATCTGAGATCCCCAATGATGACGACCTCCAAAAAAACAGCTGATTGTGCGGAAATGTCATCACGATGTCACGGGAAAGCGCGGTGGGATCGGCGGAGCCAAGGCCAATTATGAAGTAATATTGTCTGACGATCGATGGACCCGTCCTCCATCATAGCAAGGCGGCATCCGGGTGGCAGGTAGATCCAGCGAATAAAACCGGGTATGGCGAGCGTGAGCCGTGATTAAGAGAGCACCTCCCCAAGAATAATATTAAAATGTCATCACGGCTGCTCGGTCGGGCTGGGTCCGGTACGCGTCCAGAACCAGCTGTGTTTTGAGCGGAAGCGATTCATGCGGACCCGAACCCCTTCTTCAAATTGCTGGTGAGCGAGTGGGAACCGCGCTTCTTCGGGGCTAGGCGTCCGTTGGTTGAACCAAGGACTTGGCGGAAGTCATCGTAGACGACATGATTGTCTCGCGGAGACTGAGCGTGGGTGAGGATGCCAAAGGCATTAGGTGAGGCGGGCGATACGGGGAAGAGTGAGAAGCCGGATTTCGTAGTGGTGAAAGCCATTTCGGGAGAGGGTGTGGTTGTTAGAGATGTGAAATGACACAGTCGCGAGAGGATAGATCTGGGGGGGCGTGGCGCGGCGGAAGGCTTCTGCTGATGGTGATGGGGATTCCATGACACGGAAGGGATGGGGTTTAAGTACCTGCTATCCGGTGGTTGACAACGAGGTGCCCCAGGACGCCTCATGGGCCATCGAGTAGAAATCGCGTCAAGTGCAAGGGTCCACGTTGTGGTCAGAATTACCCTGTAAGGCTAATTTCTTGACAATCATCTCTTGAACCCCCACAGCTGCAGACAGGTCACACAATCCGGTTAAGCGTAGCCTCAAGGGGGTAATTATTACGATCGGTTGAGCCCCGCGCATAGGCACTCGACGGAAGGACAATGGTAGGCGGTTGTTTACACATCTTTATACATTGTTTGTCCCATTTGGCAATGCCTTGTAAAATAAACAGGACCAATCAAACTAAATAGTCCCGCTGATCGACTTTTTCTCCGTCTTTCCTCCATCGTTCCTCTGTTCATTTCACCCGTTCGATTTTCTAATCCCAACTGTGAGTATTTCTTTCCCTGACACATCTTTTTTCTCTTCCACGGTGGTGATGACATCTATTCACACTGTATGAAAACCTTGTCTTTGACTTGACTTGTGTTTCATGAGTTTTTTCTACAACGGTAGCTGAGCCGTATCTTTGCCTTCGAGTATCAAGCGCTTTAGATGTGCTGACCATGCAATTTCAGTGAGATCAACGGGGTACAAGCATTGCTTCCAATCGATACTCTGTTGATGAGGCTGTGTAGATATTTACATCATACTTATGAGTTCATACAATCGAAAATTGGTTTCCTGGACCCTGGACAACAAGGAGACACCGCAGTATCGTTCATGAATCAGACACTACTTCAGGATTTTCCAGGTCAAAGGCATCCTTGGGAACTTGTCCTTGTGCCTGTGTCAGCGCGCCCTTAAGTATGTAAAGGTACGGGGCAGATTTGACGGGCGGTGGAGTAGATTGATACCCGACCAATAGCTTACATCGAGGACATGAGAATCTATACTGCCGCTCATGTCCTCCTAACCTGCACAGGAATTTTCCGCAGTGACGCCGTTTCACGTCATTCAGAGGGCTGACGTCGTACCTTTCGACAAGCACAGGCTCGACCGTGTTGGCATTCAGTTTAAACACCACAGCTTTGCCGGCGTCACTGTCCTGGGAACGTATGATAGTTGCTCCATCCGTCTGACGTTTGGGAAATGCCGCAAGACTTTTTTCGATGACGAGCTGCCAAGATAGTAGCGTGGGTTAGAGAAGACGGTGCAGAGCGTGTGTAGACGCACAATGAACTCTCCGCAAATGCAATCTTTGGGATGAAATGAATGGTAAGTAGTCATAGAGCAGGAACGATTGACTCACAATAGACCCTAAGAGCTGCCGCTGCTGAAGCCGTGGGTTGAGCTGAGATGGATCGGAATTCACATGAGATTTAACCACGGACGGGTCAATGAATGGCAAGGGCTCACCGTCCGTGGAGGAGGAAACTGCTGAGCGGGAGACGACCTTTGGCATTTGGGCAGTGCGGGCTATTCGGGGGATGACGGCGACGTAGTCTAAAGGACGACCTGAACGTGGGGAATGAGCGCGGATTGAAAAGTCTTGTTCGCGATATGGACAGCCCTGGATGTCGGACACCAACACAGTTTGACAAGTGACCTAAACTCGGAACGATTAAAGACATAAAGGCGGTGTCGATGGTGATTGGGTAAAATGGATCATGTGATCGGCCTTGACCGTACCTACAATTAATTGTTCCTTCACTTCAAAGGCTTTATTATCCTCAGCCGCATCACCCCATCTTACTCTCCACCCACGTCCTCAATCCCATGGCAGAGAAAGATACAACAGCTAGACTCAGAAGAGCGGTCAAAGGTATGTCGCTTCAGACTGACCGCCACACTTCCTCACATCGCCTCAGAGAACAACCTCTTCCTCGTCAAGAGACTCATTCAAAGGACGGACATGCGGAATCCTGACCCTGCCACCAAACGATACACTTCTCTTGCGTGGGCTGCTGTCCTAGGACACGAGGAGACATTCGAATTTCTACTAACCGCAGGTCATGACGACGAAGAACTGACTCGAGTAAGTCACTCTTCTTCTTTCACGTGTAGTTTCTCGGCTGACACTACGTTGACCAGGACGCAGAGAATAATACGATCCTCATGCTCCTCGCCGATTACAAACCGCCCCCACCAAATCCATATGCGCCTGGTCCATCTCAAGTCGACCAGATGGGCGCCGCTCTTCGCATGGCTCGGTTATACTATGACCGTTATCCATGGATCCTTGATTGGTCTAACTCCCAGGGAAGAACTGCACTCCACATGGCATCTCTGAAAGGAACCGAAGAACTCGTTCGCGTGCGTGGGTTCCGAAATTCTCAACTCTTCGCGCGTTCTTATTTTGGCCTGATCGGCCTGTTATTAGATGCTTTGTGATTTGGGAGCAGATTTTGACTTGGCTGACAACAAAGGAAACACCCCCCTTCACTAGTGAGTTGGCTATTCCTGTGAATACGACCGAACCAACACGTTCCCTCATCAGTGCGAGTGCATGGGGTCATATACCGGTACGGAAGCAAGTCACTTTTTTTCCCGAGTTTCGCTCACTGTACAACCCAGATTGTCCAACTACTGATTGAACGAGGCTGTCAATTTGCTGCACGTAACAATGATGGCTTCACTGCCCCTGACTATGCTTACTCGTGAGTAATAATGCATTGCACCAAAATTATCACTCAACACGTGCCCCTAGGTTCAGCACGAGGGACACCCTCCAGGATGCAGCACGGTTACAATACGAGAATAACAAAAAGGCTCGCCGAATGGTCTTTGCTCAAGCTGCTGCAAGAGGGAACGAGTGGGGATGCGGACTGGTCGTTGATCAACCTCCGCGTATGCCTATGAAACTCAAAGAGTACGAGGATGTCAACGCTCGCATGCGAAGTGGCTCTGGTGGTAGCCGCACAACCGCAACTTCGGATAGCGGCGATCTCGACAGCACCGGCCTTGCACCCAACATGGCCACCAGTCTGTCGTCACTCTCGTCCTCTGCGTCTCAACATCCTCGGCAGCCACCACCTCCATTTCTGCACTCCCCGCCTCAGAGACCAGACAACATGTCGTCTGCAAGTAGCAATGGTACTTTCTCCGTTCCTTCCCCCGGTCCTTCACAATCGCTCTCCTTGAATCCACCACCTCAACCCACGTCGCTATCTCCCATTGTAAATCGGATGCGAGAACGCGATGCCGATGAAATGGAGAAATATATGAGGCGGAACCGAAGTGGGAGTGCCGGAACGTCTTCGACGGATAACAAGTCGCAACCTGGGTCGAATTTCGGTTTGGCCGGAGCTATTGGTAGCGGAGACGAGCTTGGAGAACTGTCTTCGTTAGCAATTACCGGAACGACGGCTCCCCGAAAGCTTCTGCGACCATCGTTTTCTGCGGCCCAGCTGCGTACGTCCCCCTCTCCCGTCCCGGTTCCAATACAGCCGTCGTCGCAAGCGGATTCCTCTCGAAATAGGGCTGGGACTAACCCCAGTAGTGCACGTCCTGGACAACCCTCTCTCTCGGCCACACCCATACTTTCTCGAGCTTCATCTTCGGACGGCCCTCGGTATGAAGAGAAGCTCGTCGAAGAACCAGAGATATACACTGCACCATCGCCCCCATACACGCAGATCCAAGAGCCCCCTCGAAAGAGCAATCGGAGCGCTTCGTCTTCAGCTGCAGCTGCAATCACCCGTCGTCTGCCCTTCAATTTGCTCTCGAAACCAACTCCTCCACCACCTCCTGAACCCAATCACAATAGTCATCGAAGGGGTTCGTCATCGACATCGACCCGATGAGGGTAAGGGTGATTGTGCACCTGTATACTTGCCTGTAGCTTGCGTAGGAAGAGTTTGTTGTTGGATTAGCTTGCACGGACATGGCGGTACATACAACATGGTGTCTTTAGCATTGTAACACACAGCAATATTATCTCGCGTATCATTCTGCATGATGACACTGACTCAACTGCAGGGCCGAGTCGGAGAATGCCGATTTACCCGGTGACTGCCTGTTAGGGATGAAGCTACAAAAGGCAGGTTCCGTCGAGGTTGCGAACAACCACACCTCAATTGCGAGAATCAGTCTTGGTACAGCTTTTTGCTGTTCGAGTGCTCTCACTTTAGTCGTTTATGTTCCCAAACAAGCCGTCGCTACGACGTCTGTAACGTGCCCCAGCATCGCCCACAATGACCATCCCATACAACGTTGACGCCGACCCCGATCCTACCTCGCAAATTGCATGGCCTGCCGCACGCCACAGGCAACGCACAACCTCTGGTATCCACCTCGAGCAAGGTTCTACACCTTCATCTGAAACAGCTGTTTCGTACCAGAGTACCGAAGATGGAGGAAAGCGGTCTAGAATTCCGCCCCCACAGGACCGACACCTCTTGAGCACATGGAACCTCATAACATTGAGTATATCAATGGCAGGAGCCCAAATTGCATGGACGGTAGAGCTTGGGTAAGTAGTAAACGTGGATGAGGTGTGGTGGAAAGAAGTGATAATTAACACGCTTATGCATCCTGTGTAGATATGGTACCCCGTTCCTCCTATCTCTCGGTATCTCCGAACAGGTTACCAGCCTGGTCTGGCTTGCTGGACCTATCAGCGGGTTAATCGCACAACCACTCATTGGTGCGTTGATACTTCTCTTCTGCGTGGATTTTGCCAGAGGATAATCCCGTTGATAGGCGCTATCTCTGATTCATCCCATTCCAAGTACAGGCGGAGATACTGGGTCATTATTTCAACTGCTGCCCTTGTAGTCTCCACTGTCGCTCTTGCATATTGCCAAAGTACTGCTGTATTCGTTGTGGATTTCTTTGGCGGAGGCGCTGGAGATTGGGACCCTGAACGGCAGAAGCAGGTATTGCTTCTCTTTGTATCAATATACACTCGTGCTAACCAATATCACAATCCTAGGTATCAAATGTCGCTATCGGCATTGCTGTCTTTGCCTTCTATGTTCTTGATTTCGCGCTCAATGCCCTGCAAGCATCTTTACGCAATCTCCTCCTGGATATTACACCACCCGAACAGCTCAACGCAGGGAATGCATGGCACAGCCGTATGAGCCAAGCAGGGAATATTGTTGGATATGGTTTTGGTTAGTGTTATCTCCTATCAATTGTTCTTCGCGTCGCGCTCAAATCGCGATAGGATTTTTACCACTCACGAAGCTTCCTTTCTTGAATTTCCTGGGAGGCGACCAATTCCGCAAGTTCTGTGTTATCAGTATGGTCATTCTCGTTGCTACAGTTTGGATCACCTGTTTCTGTCATGAAGAGAAAGAGACAATTGATAAGAGGAAAGAAAGGTCCGTTCGCCCTGGTGTGGGACTTCGGTCGAACTTATCGATCCTGGTCAGACACAACAAGCTTTATGACATACTAGAGAACATCTATATTGCTATCACCACTCTTCCCAAGCCAGTCAGGAGGGTTTGTTTTGTGCAGCTCTTCGCTTTCATGGGCTGGTATGTAGCCTATCCTATTATGCACCCCCCTCTTAACGATGTATCATAGGTTTCCCTTCCTGTTTTACTCCACCACGTATGTTGGTCAGGTCATGGCTTACCAACTTGGCCAAGAACCCGACATCGAAATAGCCACACGGACTGGTGAATTCGCGATGCTCATCTACAGCATTGGTGAGCTTCTTTATGCTTTCCTTTCTAGTAAGCTGACCAAACATCGCGATAGTGGCGGTCATTGCTGGGGTCCTTCTCCCTAATCTTGCACGACGTGATCCCAGCCTCCTCCCGGAGGAAGGTGATGATGAACAGACACACATTCAGCGCCTCCGTCTGAACTTGCATCAGTGGCGTGAGGAAGCCCTTGCCGCTGGAAAGCCCTTCCATCTGCCCCGACGAACGGTCCTCCTAAGGGATATCTGGACTGCCGCAATGATTCTGTTCACCGTGCTCATGTTTTCGTCTTTCTGGATAACGACGGTTTCCAGTGCAATTTTCATGATCAGTCTGGTCGGAATCTGTTGGAGTGTGGCTTGTTGGGTGCCGTTTGCGATCATCATGGAGGTTTGTTATCCGATTTCCATCACCATGTGTTGCAGCCCCATTCCTGATCATTCTGTGACAGTTCCTCAAGGAGATGAATGAATGTCCAAAAACGCCCCCGCGCCAACCAAGCAGGCGCTCCCAAGATGAGCGCAATCCCCTTATGGAACGCCGTCCGGAAGACGAAGAGGCCGACGGGAGCACCGTTACTGAGTCCTCGAATGAAGGAGAGAATAAGCCGCCTGCGGCAGGAGGAACAATACTTGGAATTCACAATCTGGCGATTGTAATGCCACAATTCATCGTACGTATTTGTCTCACCACAATCGATTGTAGACTTACGCCGCTGCTATAGATCGCCGTTGTTGCAAGCCTCATTTTCCGTATTGTTGACGAATCAGCGCCCGTTGATCTTCCTTCGCCTCATCCTGACGATTTCATAACCTCTTTGGCGTCGGGTGGTCTTGGAGACCATACGACCTACTTTGGGAAGAACGGTGTAGCGTGGGTGCTTAGATTTGGCGGTCTCTGCACGCTCTTTGGGGCTGTGATCGCGAGAATGGTACCACCCACGAAAGCGGAGAAGGAGATTCGATCCGCATACAGGGCACTGAAGGCGTTGAAGGAGGAGGAGGAGGAGCCTTGATCCTGCGGACACTCAGTAGGAACCATCTTCTCAAACGATGAACATCAAACACTGCTCGAACTAGTCACGACGTATTCCGCCGCATTACGATATCCCCCGTTCTCGTTATTCTTTCATTCGTTTATCGTTCCTCGTTTTGTCACTAATCTGGGTGTGTGTGGTCTGTGTATGATGTATAGTGGACCCGGAGTCTAACGATCTTTTCGCCCCTTCTTGGTTTTACTATTGCGATCTGACTTTGCTACATACTCTTCATACGGCCATCAGAGTAACAGCCCAATCCCATCCACTACCTTCCCTCGAAGCAACAAATCGGGAAGGTACAATGGTTAGCGCTGGCATATCAGCCCCGAAAATAGCTTGGAGCAGGGGAAGGACGACTGTGACAAGGACAGATTAGCATGTATCGGATGGCCAACCCAGTTGAGGACTTGACATACGTTCCCCGCTCTCGTTCGAGCTATGGTTTACAAATGTTTTCGCAGCCAATGAGCGTTTTAGGAACGGTGTAAATTCAGGAACCGATTTCATTTTATCCGCTGTTTGCATGATAATCGAGTCTCGCGGGCCACGCATCTTGAGACCCCGTACGAATATGATCGCACATGCTTCCGATGTAGGAGGGAATGCGGATATCTCGTAGTGGAGTTGAACCTGGTCATTTGCAACTTCAGGGTATTGAACGATCACGCTTCCTGTGGTGAGATGCATTGTAGAATTCAACAATTTCAGTAAAAGGTCGGCCTCATCAAGGTATATGGGGAACGTGAATCACCTTGAACGAATTGAGGCGACTTCTCTATTACAACATCCTCTTCATCCTCGGAAGGAGGTGTGATAAATCGGCCACTATGGACGAGGACCTGTTTTTCTATGCGTGCGCCGCGCGGGAGTGATGAAAGAACCGCATAAATTGTGGGTATTGCAGGCTTCATTTACCAGATGAGTGAGAGATCAGGCGATAAGAACGAAGGATCCGTACCCCATCGATCAAGGGCACATTCTTCCGCACATGCTCCACATCCGAAATGTTCACGAGATAATATATCGCGAGCTGGATCCACCCGCCTTCTCCACTTTCTGTACCTTGGCCCTCGTTCAAATCGTGATCTTCGTCAGCTTCTGGGTCGCGGATCTGGTCACTCCCACCAAATCCACCATCACTTCCATCGCCTAATCCGGAGTTTGGAGCTGCGCGGATGATCCGTGTGGTGTGCTGGAGGACCAGAGCTGTCTCCAATGATAGTGTGGAGGACGTTGTCGAGGCTTGTGAAAAAGTTGATGTTTTAGGTGACGATGGAAGAGCAAGGGAGGAAGGAATGAGCCCAATTTGGCCTGATATGAATGTATACGGCGGGATCTGCAGTGAGAAGAGCTAGTCAGCGGATTGTAGGGGAGTGAAGGAACAGCTACGCACACTGATCGCTTGCGAATATGGACCAATGTTTGCGGGAGCCCAATAACTCAAACTCTGAACATGGAGCGCCTTCCGCGGACCCGTTTCTCCTCTCACCTTCAGCATCCTGTCTGCGGCACAAGTCCCAGTCGCATCTCCTACCCAAGCCAAACAGTCCAAACCAACACCTACCCTACCGACTCCCACACATGCTCTTGCGGGTGGCGAGCTACCGAAGAAAGCAGAGTAGGCTTTGTTAGCACCAGCGAATGTCGACCCATCGAGATCAGGAAGCAAAAGAGAAATTGTCGCTGATGTTGGGAGAAGCTCAGAATTCGGGTAAGAATTCTGGGCCAGCAGGTCTGGTTGAAAGTACTGAGGATAGCACAAAGGTGATAAACAGTCACGTACCACGAAGAATTTCGAAGCAGTGCATGACTTCTTCTCCAATTGTTGAAGGGCGTGGACGAGATGCTGGGAGGCGGACATTACCCACTGCGATCCAGGGACCAATGGAGCGGACCGATGGCCCGATTTCAGGTGGTGCATGTAGTAGAGATTCAGAGTCAGGAACGAGCGCTGAATCAGGTTCTGAGTTGCAAAGGGACTTCTCCAACCGGGTACGGACAGCTTCGGACGGAGACTCAAGCAATGGCGGGACAGGAACACCAAGGGTGGCATGAAGGTCGACCTCTTTCTTGACTAATACTGCTCCTTTGATTCGTAGATATGCCACGGGTGCGACGTCACTCAGATCCACTACCACGACCTCTTTATCCCCGATATCAATGCGACTCTTGAAGAGGGGACTGTCGAGGGTAAAGGTTTCGTATTCCCCTCCTTCGCCACATGGATGGGTACCAAATCTCTGATGCAGCGAGATGAGTTTGGATTGCATGGAAGAGAGTGGTCTTCCAAGATCCGAGGGTGTGAGTCCTGCTCCAGCGACCTTGATCAGGATGGGATTCAATCCTGAAGGAATCATTTCAGAGAGGAGAGAGGTTTGATTACGTTGCCAGAGGTAGGCAAGGGGCGTGAGCGAAAGGCGACGGCACCTGTAAAGTGTCAATGACAGGAGAAAAATGAGAGACTCAGTCACGAACACATGTTCTACGCGCACGCGTTGATAATTTGAAAGGATAGCACCCACAGAGACGGCTTGTATGTCCGGGTGGTGTTCCTGGATTACTGCTTTCCGTATTCAGGTGAGGAGGGGTAAAGAGAGTATAGAGATACCAAGACAGTGCAGAGTAGAGCATAGAGGTCTTCAGTCTCATCTCCCAAAATACCGCCGCCACCCGGAGACGTGAGGCCATATTCTGCAGCTTGTTCTACTGGCTGACCTTGTATTACGCGTCGATATAGTGGCACGTCGAGTGCTTGTGCGATGAGAGCGATCGCATCCTGACCGACTGTCTGGTACATGTACGAGTCGATCTCATCTGGTGCACAGTCGAAGTGAGTGTGAGTGTAGGCGTGGACGTGGATCACTTACCCTTTCCTGAGTGAGGGGAGAGCGTCGCTGCAGCTATGAGTTGGTGTCCGTTGTACTGGCAGTGCTGCAAATTGAAGCAGCTGTCTTTTCCACCGCTCAGCAACGCGACGTACTTCATCGCTCTAGTCTAAGTCTCACTAGTCTCACTAGTAGTAGTACTAGGTAGTACTAATCTTATCGCACCTGACCCCCAAACGTGGGGTGCACCTCCCCCCTTAGTCGACTTCTTCCTCCTCGTTCTCGTCGTCGTCCTCGACATCCCCGGTCAGCAATGCTCTCCAGTCATTATGCTGGCACACCGCCAGTTCACCTGCATTCACAGCAGACGCCCCTCGACGGACACGGTCTACCTGTTCTTCCGTCCCATCCATCTCAGCAAGCTCAGTATGCCCACCACCAACATGCCATCTCCACACTCCTCCCCACACCGCCTTCCTCACCACCCACAATCGGAATGCATCCCGTAGAGAGTACGATCTCACTACTAGAGTCCCTCGTTGCGTTCTATCACCAGGAGCGCATGTGGGTATACCGCACCCGCGCTCAGCTCGAGATGGGTCTCCTCCATCGTGCTTCCGAATCTCAGCCCGACGGCACCATCCCCATCGATGCTGACCTTGACGGAGTTTCTGGCTCTCCTCCGGATCAATTTCAGGCCCAACTTCCGGGCTCCCCAGATTCCGCAAAGGGCTCAGAAAATTCTTCCCCTTCCCCTCCCACAAAATGGTTGAAACGCAAGAAAGCATTCAATCTAAGACTCGAGGGTTTATCTTCGACTCGTAGTATGGTCTCCACCGTCGCCCGTGGGGGAGTCACCAAACACGCTCATCCGCATACTCAGCACCGTGCTCGTCAGAGTTCAAATCTCAACCCAGCAACTGCTGCTTCACATCAGAACACTATGCAGGCGTCGTCCTCGGCGGCCCTTCATCCACAATCATCCATGCCGATCAATCAGTCAAATACTGCCATGTCATTTTATCCTCCCACTGCGATGAACACGACTACGCTAACATCTCCTTATCTCGGCCATCCTTCGTTCCAATTCCCGACAATATCTAATCAGCAGCCGGGTACTCCTGGCCCATCTACTGCAAGGTTCCCTACCGCACTTGCGCACCAGTCCCAACTCGCCCCCCAGCCATCCCAACCTCAGGCAAACCACACATCGCCGCTCGTTCTTGGTGCTGGAGGTCGTGAACCCTCTGTGCAGATTCTGGAAATGTTCGAACGTATGATGCAGGCCCGCATGGAGAGCTGTGAGCGTATGACGAGAATGGTCAGAGGAGCGAATAACGCTGGAGGCATCGGAGGTGGAGGCGCTCTCCCAGGAGGCATTGGACCCTCGACCGTTGGAGGACCAGTTGGCGGCTTTGGTGGGCCAGTTGGGTTGCCTGTGGGTATTGGACCGCAGGGAATAGTGGGGGCGTATCAGCATATTCAGGCTCAAGCCCCATCACAGGATCCGGGGATGATGCAGCCTCAGACACCACCCCAGCAGGGTTTCCCGATGGGGTGAATATGATGTGGGTAGATGACCAGGAAGATGTTTGAGAGGGGGACGTTTTTGAGTACTACCCCGGAATATGTTTTTGTTGTCGCTATCGTCTTGTCTCGCTCGCTGTCTTGGATCTCTCGAGCTCATCTACTGTATGTGTATTACTTATTTCTTGGATTCTACACCATGTACATGTTCTACTTGCAACTCCTTGACTGTCCAGACAGTTGCTACACAGCATGTGGCAGTGTTGATGCAGCTGGTAGTCGCACTGACTTGGCCTAACACAGAACCAGTACGACGACCAACTCCCTCTAGGTCCCATCCCCCCAATGTCCGCCAGATATGCACCCATCCCAAACCCTCGCACCGACCCAGACACAAACCCTGAATTAGATGCCGCCTTCGATGTCTCTGACGACGACGACGACGAAGATGTGGATGAATCTCATCCCTTGAACCCCCACGCTCATTCCTCCCAGTCATCATCCGTCCGCATCGTTAACGATAGACACTCTGGCTCCCCGCTAACATACGACTTCAATACCCCCGTTGGCGAATGGGACCAACCGCCACCTGGGTCACCACCCCCACCCACTTCGTTAGCGATCCCCAACTCCATTGGAAACTCGAATGGCATCATCCCTGTACTCACACCTGATACCATCCCCCCTACGCCAACAACTTGGTGGGGAAGGACTGCGAGCTCTCTGTTGCCCAGTCACTATGTTTCACGGTTTGGTCTGGATACCAGGTCGTCTGCTAGAGGGCGGGTGATGGGAGGTGGTGTAGGTAACGACGGTGTATTCAGTAACGTCAGCGCAAAACCTGCCACTTCCGGGACTCGTGTACAGGAAGGTGGGTCTAGATGATTATTGGTGCCACCCCTCCGAATCCTTATCGTTTCCTTATGGTAGGTGACAGCATCTACATCGTTCCCGAAGAAGCCAACTCGTCTGCTCCTCCCTCATACGCTGCAGCTCAGGCGGATGCTGCACCTCCCTACCATACCTCCCTCGTTCTCCTTCCTCCGTCGGCCCTCTACGATACGGGTGCACTCTCTGGTCCGCCAACCCAAGGTTCTGTTATCGTCGATTCATTGCCCACTGGTACACTATTTGCATTCCTCTGGAATACGCTCGTCAGCACTACTTTCCAGTTTGTTGGATTCGTGTTGACATGGGTAATGCACACTACGCACGCGGCCAAGTTCGGCAGCCGTGCAGGTCTCGGTATCACTCTTATACAATGGGGCTTTGCACTGCGTGCAAGACTCGACGACGCCATGAACTCTGGCTCGGCCGCATGGGAAGATGGTTCTCGACTCACGTTCAGCAGTACCGAGGAGGCGGAGGACTATTACAACAACCTCGGTTTGATGGGAAATGACACTGCCCCTGCTACCACGACCCTACCCGTATCCGCATCCGGAGGACAGTGGCACGCGTTCTTTACAGGCCCTTTGGCGACAGAATGGCTTTCCTTCTTCTTGATGACTATCGGCTGGTTCTTGCTCCTGACTTCCTCCCTTGGTTTCTGGCGTGTCAAGCGCTGGGAACACTCCATCTTGTCGTCTAATGCATCCGGCTCTCATCGTCATACAAGAACACAGTCGGAGATTGCGGATGAGGAAGATCATAGACAGTCCTTCTTTGAGCGGATTGGTCTCTTCCGCTACCCACCCACACGTCAACAGCCATCCGAACTCGATGGAGGGGTCGGTGCCGAGAACGGAGCTGGAACTGCCCAACCGCAAGCACCGTGGTACTCTGATCCAGACCGCGCGAGGAGAGCTAGAGAAGCAGTTGCAAGGGAGGAAAGACTTTGTAATGATTTGAGGGCTGCAGGACTATTGTGAGGAAGTATATACCCATTGATATCGGTACCATCATCTTGTGGAATCTAATTTTCTACTAGGAGAAGAGGTGTCGAGGTACTATATGTTTTGTAGTTTTATACGCTAATCTCTGCTTTTTGTTGAAATGGTGGACTTGCCCTTCGCTAGGCCGGATTCCTACAATGTATGCCGATGCTTTGGTCCGTAAGACAACGTCGTTCGATACTGGGGTGTTCGTCCATCACTGGCAGTGGCAGCTGACTCGCTTTGTCTATTCATTCATACATGTCCTGCAAACTTCAACTTCGACACTACCTCTACCCACAGAACCGGCAGCCTCACAACCTCTTCTTCAAAAACACTTCTAGGTTGAACTCCAGCGCTGAACAGGGATAGCCGATCTCGAAATTCGCCAATACGGTTGGATGTAGAACACCCAACGTGCCTATCGCGATGTCCCTTGATCCATGAGCTTCCTTGACGTTGTTGAGCGTTGGCTGGACAGCAGGAGGAGGGCGGTAGTAGATAGTCGCAGCTCGTCCCGGGAAGTACGCGGGGTCTACGCAAGAAAATGCGTTAGGATCCAATGTCTCACTTGAAATAGGAGAGAATACGAGACTAACCATCGCCTTCGACAATGTAATACCCTCTTGGTTTATCCGTGTCCGCTTTGCTAATCCGGGACACTTCCAGCATCCTCATGGCTCTATCTAGCAGTCCATGTACGACTTCGAACCCAGCCGTCTTGTTGCACCAAACGGCGGCGGCATGTCTCTCGTTTCTCGCTTGTCGCTCCTTAGTAGTGTCCTTGAACACCACGTCGGAGAGTTCGAAAATCCGGATGGGTAATGGATGCGAACGGTTTTCCCGGATGGTCTTGAGGAGACCTGGGAGGAGCGAGGTTCTAACGACTTGGAACTCGAGGGTCTTGGGATTGCCGATCTTGATTGCATAGTTCCCTGGATCCTGGCGGTTCATTAACGCGAAGTTTTCCTCATGTGAGCACTGCGGGAGGGGCTCTTTTTAATCCTTCCTTCTTGATTGCGAGGTGAACAAAACCGTACCAAAATAAGTGGCAGGCCTTCCACCCATCCGGCCATCGCCCACTCCTTTCGAATAACATCTACGAGTCTCGATATTAACAAAGGCTGCGCGACCGTGCTCGTTTGCGGGAAGATATCAGGAAGGTTGTTGAACCCATATGCAACAGCCACATCTTCCATGATATCAACTTCGTGGAAGATATCGGGGCGGGTGCATGGAACCGCGACAACAATTTCGTCCGAGTCAGGGGACACAGCTGGAGAGTGGGACATGCGTGTCAGAAGCTCAGCAATCGCGTCCGCAGAGAGTGAGAGAGAGGTGCAGGAATTAATGAACGAAGCCCGAGCGTTGACAGTACGCGGTGCAATATCGGGGGAAATACGTGTCGATCCATCTGGAAAGACGATCTTGCACGGTTCAATCCTGTAATAGGCACGTGAGTTCTTATGTCACTCGCTCCAGAAGTACATGGACGAAAGCTTGCACGTACGTGAAAGGGTCTTCGCAATACTCCGAGAACATTGTTGCGACCATGTTAACGACAATTTGAAGCTTCGTATCGTCAGTCGCTGTAACATCAATAAAGACGTTACGCGTATTCAGCGTAATTTTACTGTGTTCAGAGTTGATGATGGGCGGGAAGGAGAGGACGCGGTCTTGCTGATCGTAGATGATCGGGTAGACGGGTGCATCGCGGACGATGGGAAGGTATTTTGCGAGATGTTTGTCGCTCTGAAATGCATGAAGTTGATTAGAAGATCTCGAATGTACGTTACATGGCTAGAGTACCTCATAAAGAGTCATGAGCTCCTTGGCAGTGTATGCCTCTTTCTTTGTGAGAGGGACAAACTGGATTGCTTCAGGGTCCCTTGCCTCGTATCGGAATGGGGGTTCAATGGTGTCAAGGTCATGTGTACCGATGGAGACCAGCCAACGCCGTCGCCCGATGTTTTGATGGAGTTTGTCTTGAAGATCGATGAAGGACGCATATGACCGAGGGGTGAATTTCAGATTGCGTAGGACCCCACACGCAAAGAGCGGACGGACACGTTGGGTCTAATGAGCGGTCAATGAAATCCGGCATGTCAGCTGGTATATAAAACACACGTCTGGGTGGACATGGACGGTGAGGAGGTTGTCCTCGCCGCCCGGGGGATAGACAAGTCTGTATTGTGGGGCCTTTGCTTTTCCCAAAAACACTTTGAGCACGCGAGCAATGCCTTCTATACAGAGGAGATCATATCTTTGTGGGAGGAGGGTCAATTTGGCATCGGAGGGTATTGAATGGCGAACCTATTTGCGGGTACCTCGATTTTGAGTTGCTATCAGGATCGAGTAAGAGGTGGATGGTATCATGCATGAATGAACGCGCGGACCGGTCGTTCTGCAGGTAGTCCTTTCTTGATCGCCTCCTCTACTTCTTCCGTTGTCTGTAGGATCCATCGTAGGGAAGTTTAGTATAACGATGGTTGTCAAATGGGATCAGAGGCACGTACATCCTCATCTAACTCGAGTCCATATTCAAAACATAATCTATCAAACTCCTCAGTGGCTAGAAACACAAACGATCAGCGGTTTATCTGGTGCTTAATGAGCTACATAGCATACTATATTCTCTTCCGAGTCTTTCGAAAAGATCGGCTTTGTCCACGGCGACAGTGGGCATGGTGGACTGGTTGGTTGATACGCGTGAACTGACTCTGACTCGGGTTTTGGCAACTTTGACTATGACAATCTAAGTGCTAGTACCCCAGATACCCCCTAGTGACTACACATCACCCAAGTAAGTCAAGTACCTTTTGTACAACGGCGGGCATGCTCTCGTCTACGCTTTTTTCGCTGCTCTTCATTTCTCTTGCATATGCTCAGCAAGAGTCCGAACTGCTCCGTATCCAACACCGTGTTGTCCACCCGAACCTGCCAATAACACAGTGGTCTGAACTCGGTACCATTTCTCTTCCCTCACCACTTTCTGTTTCAGCACTTGGAACAGCTACGACACTTGTACAACCAGTCACCCTCCATGATGACCTTGTCAAATTCGCCGAGTCAATAGATCCGACACTAGAAGGGGCAATGTACCAGGTTGCGCTCGAGCGTACGGGTGCTCCAGATGGCGTATGGCCAACCGCGGTCGTCAAAGCAGTGAGTCTCGTTAAAACGACCAATATTCGTTTCAAGTAACGAGAATTGCAACCAGTGCCATCTACCTGTATCGACGTCTTCACACCTTACCATCCATTTCTCCCCATCAGGTGTTCCAGTTGCTGTCGACCATTTTGTCGCGCCTATACCCCATGACGGCTCTTGTGCAACCTCTTCTGCAGTGCACAAGTTATATCCAGCTCTAAACACGACGGTGAAACTTATGTCGCCTCGTCAACCTCCCCAGTATGCCCTTTTCTTACATGCCCCTTGTGACCACTAACACTGGGACAGACCCGAACTGCGCACTCCTCCACCTCTCACACCGGAAGGTGAACCCATCGCACCCGTACCTGAGAAGAGTTTCTTGCAAAAGTATTGGATATACATGGTCATAGTCCTTGTTGCCCTATGTAAGTCGTCCACTTAAGGCGGGTCTCTCAGATGGACCGACAAGTCAATTTCCCCCAGTGATTTCAGGACCAGCGGATGAACAGGGGGGCAATAGTGGCAGTCAGAGTGGGAGATAACGGGTCATGAGGAGATCAGTTGAGCTCTGCGTATCCGTAGCGGTCGTTGCCCGATATTCAGCGTCTAAATCCCTGTAGTTCCTATCACGTCCTTGGCGTCTCGGAATAATCTCGGTCAAAGATTGTTCGCCAAGAGCCGTTTCGGAACCCATTGCTTGTCAAGAAACAGCATAAAGTCCAGCTTGCCGTAGTACGGAAACTCCCACTGACAGATCTCATCGTCCCTCGCTCATACATCGTCTGCTCTGCCCAAACTCTGCCATTGCATATTGGAGATGCCAGTCTTGATCCGTCCGGTTACCAAAGAAGACGAACCAGCGCTCTCCAGAATCTGTCTGGAAACATCCGATGCTGGAAAATCTGGCAGAGATTTGCACAACTTTCCATCTCTTCCTGGAGAAATCTATGCCCTCCCCTATGTCAATGTCCCCGACTGCGTGTGGGGATTCGTTCTCGTCGAGAAACCATCCGATTCTTCCTCTCGCTCAGAAGAGTCTATCGTAGGATACACAATAGGTGCACTTGACACCCGCGCTTTCGAGGAAGCCACCGCGCGAACCTGGTGGCCACCTCTCAAAGCAAAATACACTGGAACCCTCACTTCACCAGATTCACCAGAACCCACTCGGACCGATGAGAAGTATCTTTCCACCCTCATGGATTTCCCATCTGCTTCAGAAGCCCAGATCGCATTCTCTCCTGCACATCTACACATCGACATCTTGAATTCCCACCAGCGAAAGGGATGGGGAAGGAGGTTGATCGGGGAAGCGATCAAGCATCTGAAAGGGAAAGGGCTGAAGGCCGTTTGGCTGGGCATGGATCCCCAGAACAAGGCTGCAGCCGCCTTTTACCATAAGCTTGGGTTCCACATGTTCGATGGCGCACCGGAGGGCGTGTTAGGAATCACGATCGAGGAGTGGGAAGACAAGTCGGGAACGGTTTAGGGAGCCAGCGCAATCCCTTGGGTGGTTGAGGGACGGACAAAAAGACTTGGCGCCTGTACCCCAAATCTACGGCTCGTTCACTCCCTTTCAGTCTTCCGCGTGTTCTCTTCCATACCCAACAGAGATATATCAGTTCATATCCCAGTGACTTGGCAGACAAGGCTATTTCCGACATTCACGATGCGCAGCATCACCCCTGGACATTCCACTTCTTATCTTTCCCCTTCATCCTCTCTGCCCAAGGGAATCAGTCAAAATTCCCTGTGCAAATTCTCTTTGTGAGCTACTCGGCCGCTGCTTCACTTTCAGTCTTGAGGGTCATGGTTGCAATGATCCTTGGATTTTTATGAAGTTCGTGGTGAGGAAACTCGACCTTGATCAATTGCTCTTTGTCTTACTTTCTGGTCGCCGTGGTCCAGGATCGACACTGCAAACGCGACCACTCTAGCCATGTTTGAATTGAAGTCGTCGATGCCGTGTCAGCTTCCATGGCGCTCGGTGTTCCAGAGAGAATGACGGTGGTCTGCCATTCTCCATGGAACACACGCGCTTTTCCAACGATTACACGTATATTCCAAATTAAGCCCGTTGAACCAACCGACTAGTCCAAGGTCAATGATTGATCATTCTGATTCGGACCGACTGGTGTCTCGGTCGCGTTTGAGACGATCATGGCCTTATATATAGGTGGTCCCAAGCCTCCGTCCCACCTCACTTCCACGGTCTCGCTTTGATCCCGGTGATCTCTGCCTTCTTTCCAACATCTCCTACGCCTCCCGAACACCTGCGACAAATGGCTAGAAGTCCTCTCGGATTCGAGAACAACGACCAGGCAGGTCCTGGTGAGACTTCTTCGCCCTCTCGGCGGGGGCGTCAGCCACGCGTTGACCCGCCTCGCCATCTTGATGAACGACGTTTCCCAGACCCATCCTTGGTCGACCCAAGGCTCAATGACCAGGCACCCCCAGGCATGACGTACCCCGACCTCTTTCGTCCCCCGGTGATACCTTCGCCATCCCACGTACACAACCGTCATCATCGCTCCGATGACCTCCCTCTAGAAACCGACCCTGCCTCTAATGGCCAGAACGTACATGCCTCGCATCGCTCATCGGCTGCTCGAGGGTCATTTGAGAGCTCTAGTTCGACGCTTAACAACGATCAAGAGGACAATGGCGGACTCAGAGCATCTGCGAGCGCAATTGCACGTAGGAGGAAGGAAGAGGATCGAATGATCGATAAGAAGTATTCGCTCTCATCCTATCAACATCCCTACGACATTCCTCCTCCAGATCCTGCGTACGATGCCAAGACAGGCCTTCGCCCCAAGAGAGTTGACTTCACACCAGACACGAAGTACAGAGACGACGAAAAATACGATCCAGAGGCGCAGGCACCAACCGGGCGGTTTCGCGAGGATGGTTTGGCGGACGTCGATGATGAAGAGCTGGATTACGCCAGGATCGATGACAGAGACGGTCGACACAAGGGAATCCTTGCGAACTTGATCGAGTTATATGGCCTCACCAACCGGTTGCCTCAGTCTCACACACCCAATGAACGGAGGGACTTGGATTCGGACGCAGATTCAGAGCTTCTAGACCTTGATGATCGTCGCGTAACGGGCATCCGCAAGGCTCTCCATGACGACCACGAAGACGAGAGGCGAAATGTTCTCCGACGGCTTGACTATCATGACCGCAAGAAGGAGCTGTCGAAGATGCGTATCGAGTTTAACATCACTTGTGAGTTCGATCGCTGACTGACAGTTTCGTTTGATAGTAATCCCTACTTCAGCAATTGTAAATCGCCACATTTTTCTCGTCAAATTGGCGACCGCCCTGATGACGTTTGGTGCACCTTCACATCGTATAGAATCCCAGCTTGTATCCGCTGCTCGTCTTCTTGAGGTCACTGCCGACTTCATTCATCTGCCCAGCGTCATTATCTGCTCGTTTGGGGACAGTGACACCATGACCTCTGACACTTACCTTGTCAGAAGCAGCGGTGGCCTTGCACTCGGAAATCTTCATCAGGTCCACACTATATACCGTGCCGTTGTACACGACGAGGTCAGTGCTAGAAACGCGGCAGAAGAGCTCCAGGTTTTGCTAGCCAAACCGCCGATCTACTCAGACTGGCTCCGATGTGTCCTCGGCTTTTTCTTGTCAGTTCTCATCTGTCCATTGGCTTTCGGCGGCTCCTTCGTGGACATGTGGGTTGCTGGTGCTGGTGCCTTCCTTTTGTGCTTCCTCCAGCTCAGGGTCGTAACGAAGTCGGCCATGTATGCCAATGTGTTCGAGTGCGTCATTCCTCCGTATTTCCCCGCCTGACCTGATGAACTTTGCCTAGGATCACCACTGCTATGCTGGTGTCATTCGTTGCTCGGGGGCTAAGTAGCATTCGGAGTCAAATATTTTGCTACGAGGCCATTTCATCTGCTGGTATCATTGGTATCCTTCCCGGGTACCTTATCCGTAAGTGAACAACATACCGCCATGCGTCCCCCGGCTGACGTAGAACAGTGACCAGTTCACTCGAGTTGGCATCTAAGAACATTGTGTGTGGTAGTGTCAAGATGGTATATGCTCTCATCTACACCCTGTTCCTGGGCTTCGGTCTGCAGATCGGTTCAGATCTATACCTGCTCTTCGATCCTACGGCACGACATAATCTCGCCACCCTCGCAGCCAAGCTGTCCACCACCATCACCTTGATTGGAACATTCTCACCCGACAACTCGACGGCTGGTGCACCTCCAGCCATTGGAACCTTCACCTTCACCAACGCGACCAACGTCTACATGGCTGATATCGTCGGAGGATGCTATCGTCCTCCCTCGTTCGCTTGGTACCTCCAACCCTTCCCAGGATGGACTCAATTCATCATCGTCCCGATATTCTCCATCCTGTCGTCCATCGCAAACTTGCAGCCATGGAAATCAAAAGAGCTCGTCGTGATGGTCCTCATCTCCTGCGCGTCCTACGCAACAAACAAGGTCGCGAATCATTACATCTTCAATCGTTCAGATATCGTCTCTGCGATCGGGGCGTTCACTGTTGGACTACTCGGGAACATCTATTCGAGAAAGACGGGCGGCACAGCGTTTACGTCTATGGTCACGGGTGTCTTGTTCTTGGTTCCAGTAGGTGTTTGCGTTGCTTGGATGCTTCAGAAAGTGTGCTGAAATAACATTTTCCGCCATTAGTCGGGCCTCTCGCAGGCGGGAGGCATCACAGCGAACGGCTCGCCGGTCGACGTCGGGAATGCGATGATTGCGGTTACGATCGGAATCACCGTGGGCCTGTTCATGAGCCAAGCCATTGTGTATATGTTCGGCTCGCGCAAGAACGCAGCCATATTCTCATTCTGATCTGGTGTTGGACTTTCAAGCTTTCTAGTAGATAGCATAGACGATCGGGCCAGGTGCCCACCGGCTGGCCGGTTCGTTGGGAAGGAGAGAATGTCACCGGGTAGTCGAGCTATTCCAGGATGGTGTTACATGAGATCTTACATTGGGACTATTATTCTTTCCTTCTACGGTTTTGACAACAATTCTGGTATCGTAACTTCTAGAACATGACAGCTGGCGCATTCTCTATATTTTCGATAGGTGTTTTGTGCCCGACGAGCGTTCTAATGTTGTTGATTCCGTAGCTTCGAACATACTTAGCCAGGGGATACGGAGTAAATATAGAGCTGAGACTCACCGAATCATCGTCGGCCTTTCGAGACCGATACCCCACCCGTGTACACGTACATCCTTGGGGAAGCCCATGGGTTCGAGCATTTCAGGACGGAACATACCACTGTTCCCGATTTCGACCCATTTTTGAAGCATCGGGTGGAAAGCAAAGATCTCGAGCGACGGCTAGACCATGAACCTGTTAGCACAAACTAGCTATTAGAGGGGATGAGTTGCGACCAACCTCTGTGTAGGGATTGTATGCAGGCTTGAAGCGGACGTCAGTCATGCCCATTTTTTTGAAGAAAACTCTCATAAACCCTGGGAAACCCTCAGCGATTCAAAGATGGTACATTAGTCCAATGTGAGACTCACCGATGAGATCGGCCAGTGTCAGATTTCTATCTGCAACAACACCCTCTACTTGGTGGAACTCAGCCAAGTGGGTGGCATCCATAGTCTCATTACGGAAAACTCTATCGATACTGAAAAGCTTCGCTGGTCTGAAGCCATCGTCTCCTGCTTCAAGCGCAACACTTGATTTCAGGACTCCACCGTCATCATCTATAACTTCACCTCTACATTTAGCGGCGAGCTTGTAAAGCATGGCTGCTGATGAGGCGGTGGTATGCGTCCGGAGCAAAAGTTTGTGAGATTCTTCGTCGGACCATGGAGTTCGGTACCCGATTGACCCGTAACCGCCTTTCTCGTGAACCTCAGATACACGCTTGTAGTAGGCTTCGGGAGGAGGCAGTGAAGTTGATGGATCTATTGCAAGTTGAGATCAATATCCATGGATAGTATGGTAACTAGACTTGCCTGAAAGGTAGAATGTGTCCTGCAGCTCCCTTGCGGGATGAAGTTGGGGTACGAAAAGGGCATCGAAGCACCAGAAACCTGACTCGACAAAGGAGCTGGTCGGCATTTCTTCGAATCTGCGGAGTCATTAGGAAGAGAAATAACCCAATGGTACGAAGATACCGCACCCCATCTCCAAGAAGATATTACGGATCTCCTCTCGCACTTTAAGGAGTGGGTGAAGGGCACCACCTGTGGTTGGAATACCATCGGCTTCAAAGTTGTATTTCTTGAAAGTGGCGGCCTTCCATGCTCCACTATGGCCGGTCAATAAATCTTCTTGAAAAGCAGGCGGATAAAACATACGAAGTCAGCATGTCAACGGTCAGGTCAGTTTCAAACTTTGTAATGGACGTGCTGAAGTTCGGCCCTCTGTGAGCGGTGAACCATTGTCCTTTCCTGAATGCATGAAGGATATAGCGCGAGGCGTGATGAACAAGACATGTGGTTACCTTTGAATTATAAGTTTACGCTTTCGCAGCTCCGCCAGTGCTTTCTCGCCGGCTTGGAGGGTTCCGGTAGTGTCAATCTCACGCAGTTCGAGTTGCGTCGCGTCTACGATTTCTGCGACCTGATCTATCCGCGTAAACAATGTAACTTCATATTTCTCAGCACGGAAAGACTCACAGCTTTCACAAATCCACTGCCCTCTTTGGCTATCCAGCCGTTCTTGAATGCACGCCCTTGACCAACCTTGGCGGCTTCGTCACCCACTTTCTTCTTCAACTCCTGAGCTCCAGCAGGCTCCCCTTGTCCCTTCGCTGGTAGAGCAGCCCATACTCTAGCCTCATGCGATCCTTCTTGGACGATCTGTGCACCCTCTGGTGTCAGGGCATGTGAAGACGTTTCATGGGTATCATAAGTGATCATCTGCCGAGAGAAATCAGCGGAGTTATCTAAACGATCTCTCAAACATACCTCGCGACTGAGAAGAGAGTTCAGAGCCCCAAGAATCGCAATTTGGGCCTCATGACTTGTCGCTGGGTCCTGTTCTCTAGGTATAACGAGTGTCCTCGTATCTTGTATCGTCCCAACCTTGTCTAACGTGTCGAGGATGAGTTGTTGGAGTACTTCTGCCATGTCTTTATGTAGTCCACCTGACAGTTGGATATGCAACCCGTGTCTCTAGTGCTTTCGTAGATCGAAGTCTAATCTTGAGCGAGTCAGTTCAATCTCATCAAAGTACAAGGTCACGTGCCAGTCGACTGTCAATTGCCGGCTACCTAACTACTGCTGTGTCTTTATGCGCAACACCATGGCCGATACAGAATCATCACCCAACTCATGGCAAGTCATATGGCAGCAAGCTTACGATGTAGCACAACCCGCACTTTCCTCAGTACGCCGTACATTGGATTCTACCACATCTCCACTGCCCCGGAGTATGCGTGTAGGGCAACTCGACGCCGAACTTCTTGATCAAGAACTGGTTCAGCTACTGTGTGAGCCACTGCAAAAGGCTTTGAGTCTTGTTAATGTATGTCTGGCTTTTTTATGGGTATAATTCCTGACAGCCTGGAAAGACTGCGCTGAAAGCCAGATTTGATTCAGAACTAGCGTTGGTCATTCAGTTGACGCTATACAAGTTCTCGCTATGGAACCTCGGAGCTAGCTATGGCGCTCGGTTGCAGGGACTGAGGTACAGCACTGTGAACACGTCACGCGGTCCAGTCGCTCGTATGCCTCGATTCATTATTGGACAAGCTCGTTCATTAATATCCTGAATTACAGCTGGTGGACTGCCTCGACGAACCCTCCTTATCCATGGTACACTCACCATCCTCGTGCCCTACCTCTATAATCGTTTGCGGGCACATGCATTGTCACGGGCTTGGCCGGATAGACCTTCGAGTGATACGCGTCGCATGACTTGGCAAACCCTCACGCGACTAGAAGCTACTCACTCGCTGCTTAGTCTGGTGAATTTCACCGCTTTTCTGTGGAACGGCCGGCAAGTCTTTTCCAATATTCACCGTGTCTAGATCTGAGATGGTAGCTCAAGGTATCGGAGCTTGTCTGATCGGCTTCTTGGAATGGTCCTTATATCAACTTCGAGTCAAGCAAAACGTGAAGTCAGCTACGAGTTCATGAACCGCCAGATGGTCTGGCATGCGTTCACTGTAACTAGTTTCCATTTTAAATCCACCGCTTCATGCCTCATTCGCCGTTTTCAGGAATTCCTTCTATTCTTGTTACCCCTCATTAACGCAAGATCTGTTCAGCGTCGCATCACCCGCGTGATGTCACAGCTGACCATGCCAGGAATCCTTCCCGGCTCTTCACACAGCACGTCGCGAGGTCCCCTTCGGAAGCAGGGCAAATACGAGGCACTCCCTTCGGATCAGTGTGCTATCTGCGCTGAAAATGCATCATACACTCTCAACCTCGGATACTCTGCAGATGCTCTCTCATCCGTTGCGTCTGCACAGGAAGGGGTATCACCACCCGCTGAAGATGAAGTACCTCCTTTCCCGATATACACACCGTATGTCACGTCTTGTGGACACGTGTACTGCTACCATTGCATTGCTGAACGTATGATGCGCACCGCTGACGAAGGCCTCGATTCCGGTTGGGAGTGCCTACGGTGTGCAGAAAGCGTCAGAAGCGCAGACAGATTGGATGCGGAAGAGTCCGCACCCGCCCGCTCGGATACGATGAGCGACTACGAATTTAGTAGTGACTTTGACGCGACAGAGATGTCAGGTAGTGTGAGTAGTTACCTTGGTTCCTTGTCAGATTAAATACCAATAGATACCAAGCTGCGTGTAATCAAGATGGTTGGTAGGTATCGATACATTGTCGATGGATCAAAGCTACATTCTAATACCTAAACTTTAGCTGGCCCGCCAGCCTTGAGTATATCAACTAGGTCCCTTGTGCTGGAGGACGAAATGGTCGTGTAGCGAGACTCATTCAATCGACGACCAGCCTCGATACTATCAGTCACCCATTCTGGGCGGACTACGTGAACAGGCTTTCTCGATTTTGTCGTCAAAATCCTATGGGTCTTGGACCCACTGAGATGTTGTGATGTTACTATATGTGTTGCGCCGCTGGGGATCAGCCTAGGTCGCAGGTGAGAACCAATGTGTTTTTCTTGGTCGTTGACTTACTGCGTAGTCCCGCCTGCTTGCGCAATGATCCTTCTCAACTCGATGTCGATCGTACCATGGAGATACCCATCGATGTATATGCGAATATTTTTCAAGACACCACCCGTTGGCTCCTCTTTGCGCTGGAGGGCGAGTTTTCTTGAACGGTCATCACGCCAGCTTTTGGTGTTGTCTCCAAAAGGGGTTCGTCCTTCCCCTCTCTGATGGCCTGTAGTCGCTGAAACAACAGTGTCTATAGGAATTGAGACCCTCCTGTGGGTTGGGAAGTTTGAGCAGAATCCACGTACCTGATCGCTCGTAAATGTTAGAGTGTGTGATAGGATTCGAGTCGTCTTTGAGGGTATTTAAAAGATGTCTAGTTATCGTAGACGGCGACGGCTTCTTTCCGTCCTCGTGGAGAGGTGCTGAGAACCTGGGAGTACCGTTAGTACGAAGTTGAACTCGCCTGAGATTCGAGTCGGATACCTTTCCCGGCGTTGTCTATCCTCGTCCAACTTGTAACGCGCAGGGTACGGAGCGGTGGATTTTTGGCGAGCCTTTGATCTATCCTCACGAGTATGAGTATCTGGTTTTCTGACCGTCACGTACTTGTCCATGATGTGGCATGCGAAACAACAGGTGAAACATATTCAGGGGGTTTAGCTTCACGTGATCGATACGCGTTCAGTGACTGGTGGTGGCGATGCAGACCTGGTACTAATGATCCGTCAGCGGAGTCAACTATTATGCTCAGTCTGAGCGGTCCTATTCGGGCCCGTCTTTATCTGGTCCATCACATCAGGCCAGCGGTACTCTCAAGGAAAATGTCTGGAAGATCATATCAGGACGCAATTACCTACCTTAATTCCCTACAAAGTAATGCCGCTGTACTTGCTGCAACTCGGGCTGCCGGAACTCTCAACAAGAATGCTATCGAGGAGATGGACGAGTTCGTTACGAGGATAGGACTCACGGTATTCTTCCTCCCCCTCACTTTGGTATCTTCTCTTACCTCTAGTCGTTAGCCTGATGACCTTAATGCTCTCAATGTCATCCATATCACTGGTACCAAGGGCAAAGGATCGACAAGCGCCTTCACGGACTCCATCCTTCGACACGCAAAGCCTGGAATCAAAATCGGTTTGTCTCCGGCCATTTATCTCTCCCCCTTTCTATTCTCAGCCGAATACAGGGCTCTATACTTCGCCTCACCTCGTTGCTGTCCGTGAACGGATCAGAGTCGATGGCCGCCCACTATCAGAGGCCCAGTTTGCCAAATACTTCTTCGAAGTATGGCAAAGACTGCAGGAAAACCCGGTATGCTCTCTTTGTAAACAACCACCTTGGACAACATTAATCAAAATCCGCTCCAGCCGCTAACTCCTGGATACCCAAGCATGCCGAATTATTTTCGATATCTAACCCTTATGGCATTCCATACATTCAAGGACCTGAGAGTCGATGCAACAATTCTAGAGGTTGGCATCGGTGGGGCTAGTGACAGCACGAATGTTGTTCCAAAACCGGTCGTGGCTGGAATAACCTCACTTGGAATGGATCACGTTGCCATTCTGGGAGGAACCATTGAGGCCATTGCAGAACAGAAAGCTGGGATTTACAAGAAAAACGTCCCGGCGCTAGCTGTTGAACAACACCACCCATCGGCCGACCTAGATGCCATTCTCCAACAAACTGCCACCAAGGTCGAGGTATGTGCGAGCAATCGTTGTTTGAACCACTACCGAACGACCTCTAGGCATCTGACTTCAAAGTTGTCAAGGAGTCGCCTGCTCTGAAAGACGTCAAATTGGGCGCGCCAAGTTGTCTTTCATCCTTTGATTTTTGCTGACCTTTTCTTGTAGGCCTATCCGGTAAACATCAAACGATCAATGCCAGCCTTGCAGTAGAACTGGCTCACGTTTTCCTCAAACAACATGAATTGTCATACCCGGAGCCGCTACCTGAAAGCTTTGTTGCTGGCCTTACAAATGCCACGTGGCCCGGCCGTTGCCAGACTGTGGTGGACCCAGCCCATCCTTCCACAACATGGTACCTTGATGGTGCCCACACCGCCGAGAGCCTAAAGTGTTGCATTGAATGGTTCGTTAGCCCGGGTGTTGGCCTTTCCAAGCAAGTACCTTCGATCCAGAAATTACTGAGCGATAATAACTTCATTTTCGACTGCAATAGCTCTGCAACTGACACGCGCCCGAGACGCGTCCTCATCTTTAACTGCACTAGCGGTCGTGCTGGAGATACTTTCCTCAAAACGATACTTGCGGAGATCAAAGCCCAACTCTCGACTTTCGACAGGTCTGAGGAAGCGAGCAACTTCTTCGACCAGGTCATATTCTGCAGCAATGTCACCTATACTGATGGGCACTACAAAGGTGGTAAGTAACCTAAGCGGCATTATTAGTGCTCGCTTACACACCTTTTGGTAGATCTGACGTCTATAGCAATGGCTACCGCTCCTCATGAAGGGCCTACGACTCAAGACCAGCTCAAAGACGCTTGGTCGAATTTAGTGAAAGAGTTCCCCGTCGATGCGATCCACTCGTTGCCTTCGATCGAACATGCCGTCCGAAAAGTTCGCGATCCTTCAGAGACGAGACGAACGGATGTTCTCGTGACTGGTAGCCTGCACCTCGTCGGAGGAGTCATCGAAGTTGCAGGATTGTCCTCTGTGGCTCTCGGAGATCTATAATACTGCCCTAACTTTATTTGCATCACCACCCATCACATATAGATTGATACGTATCGATATCAGGGATACCTAACGTAGAATACCTGCCTTCAACAGAGTGGCCTTTAGAGAGAGATCGAGCATGCTAATACACTAGTACAACACTCCGCAAACGCACGAAGCAGATCGGGAGATACCACCCTTTCTAAGATTCTCTAGCCGTGGCCGCAGCGGCATGGGAAGGGATCAGTGGGCGCATTCCGTTGGGTAAAAGCACAGGTTGGACGGGTAGGGTATACTTCAGATCGAGCTCTTCCAGGATGGTTTTAAGGTGGCGCATGAAAAGGTTTCTGCGTGCCCAACGGCCACCCCAGTCTTGCCAATTTGCGCGATCTGAGACAGGAAGCTGAGTATACACAGTAACGCTTTCGAATTGGTGTACTTACGTTCTATAGAAATGGTGAGGTAGATTGCGTTTTGGTACTCCATCTTATCAATGTTGATACCAAAGCCCGACCACTCGCGGTTGTTTGATGTAACGTATGCTGACAGACGTTGTCTGAGTTGCTCGACGATTTCCAAGGATGTATCGTAGGAAACTGTGATTGTAGTGCTCTCCCACCTACGAATAATAAGTCCCATCGACCGAGAGAGAGGTGAAAGCTTACATGGAGTTGCTACGACGCATATTATGGACCAGTTTCGTGCTGGACAGCAGGGAGTTGGGCACGGTGATTTCTTGGCCGTCAACTCTCCGGAATGTGGTGGAGAAAAGGCCGAACTCTTTGACGACAAGGTATTGTTCGTCGATCATCACCAGATCTCCGACGTCAAATACATGCGTGGAGAAGATGAAGATAAGCTGGTGGCAATGTTAGGAACTGTCTTCGACCTTCCTAGTAGGACTCACAGATTCGAAGAGTGTCTGAGCCGAATGACCGAAGATGAACGAGAATCCAAGGATGATCGTTGCAAGAGGTACCAATGAAGTTATTGTGTCGTTCCGATTGAAAATGAGTAAACAGGCGAATATGATGCCAACGAGAGCAAGGCAGACAAGGACTGCATCAAGTTTTGCCACTGCTGAGCCAACATCCTGTTTGAAGGTTAGATAGTGACGGGCGAGGGAGTCTCAGTCCACTTACCTTCAAACTTGCCGTCAAAGCTTTGCGCTCCTTGTAGATCCTCTGTACTGCTTCTCTCATCTCTCGTTTACTGATGTCACCATTGCCATCTTTGTCAAACAGAGCAAAAGCTGCATGCTATCATAAGTGGGCGTCAGGCAAAGCAGTCTTGAGTAAGTATAGGACAAAGATACAAACAGCTTCGGATGTTGTCTTGAAATACGGATAAAAATCTGCGAGTAAAACAAGCTCTATTAGTCGTCACATGCTTCACAGACAAACACGATCATACCATCCACCACAAGATGAGCCCGCCCAGGACTCGTGGATTTCAAACCCTCAAACAGCTTCTTTGCCAACCTCCTGGCTGGATGAAGACCACCAAATTCTCCTCCCTTGTGGTTCTTAAGTGCCACATGGCCGATAGCTCCACCGACTTGATCGACAATGATAGAAGCCATGAATCTGCGTCTACGACGCCTCGTCTCGGCACGACTGAGTCCGTGGTGCTTCTTGTGTAGACGATGATGATGAACGGGAGACTCAGGCCTTTCATGGGCTGGGGGGGACTCTGTCGTGGGCGAGGCTGACCCGGTAGTCTGCTCTTTCCGGTGAGTCAAAACACTTGTCAAACCTCCGAGGTCGAGTGATGTGCCAATCGAAGTGAGTGCGTTCACGGGTCCTTTCTTCGCGTGTGGGGGTCTTTTGGCCGAAACAGGATGGACGTTCGAGAGTCGATCGAGGACTTTTAGCCCGAGACGGTTCTCAGCTAACCGATCGGCGAGAGCGCGTTGGTGGAAGTTGATAGCCACGAATCTCAAAAAGAGTTTTTCAACGAATAAAATCACAGCAGAAGTAAATAGGGCCTGTTCAAATTACATGCAGCATTCTGAAACAAGACACCATGGGGAAAAGGGATATACCTGCATGACACGATTGATGACGACCCAATACGACCCTGGCGGATTGTAGTAGGTCCGAATCACTGACAGGGCAATCCATGCCCATGAGACGTCGAGAAGCAACTTCAACCATGCAGATACCGCGAGCGTGAGCTATAAAGGATGTCAAGATCATTGAGGTAACCAATCTCATGTGGAACCATGACGTACCTCTACTTGCGTCTTCAGTCGCTCAACCTGTCCACCAAGAAGCAGAATGACGGTGACAATCGTGTCCGGGAGAAGGTCGACTATGAGGTATGTCGCGCATGACGCCGCCCAGATGATGGACAACCATAATGACCATGCATGGACTTGAGAACGTACGGCGCCGTTTTCCCGATATTTGAGTTCGACGACCAGTAATGGAGTGATAAGAATTGCGGTCCCCAGAATCCCAACCAGGAGAGTGCGGACGAATCGAGTTAATTTCATGAACGCAAGCCAGAGGGCCCTGCCTCTCCGGGCTTGCGTGCCTTCATGGTGTCCTTCTTCCGCACCGGAAGGTTCATCGTTCCAGTCGAACTCGTCAGAGGTATTCGTGGAAGTGTCTGAGTCCACCTCCTCCACATGTGCGTCGCTCAATACCCCAGAATCAGAGCCCTTTTCGTCCTGGCCGTGTTCCTGGGTTATGTTTTCACACCCTTTGGGGTCTGAAACATCAGAAAAGCGTATATCGCGTTCGTCAGTAGACGGTCGTCGAGGCATCATGGACGTTGCATGGAAAGATAGAAAAAGGCGATGAATGGGACAGTGAGAATTATGTGGGTCACTGAGCTTCACTCGCTCCACTCGCACAAGGTTACGGTCGATCCATGGAGAAAATTAATTGAGCTGACTTTCAAGTTGTGGAGCACATTATGTTACTGCTATTAGTACCGTTAACTTACTACTAAGTTATATGCACAGTATTGATGATAGACTAATGTACAATTCAGTCCAAGAATAAGAATACAGGACATGAAAAATCCTCCGCTGCAAGGTAAGGTATAAATCAACAGACGAGCCGTCGCTTTACCGCTCTATCACTGTTTTCCGCAGAGGGCGGTGAGACAGGGCGTTTCTGCTACGACATATGCAATGAGCGGGTGAAAATGAGAGGAAAGATATGCACGCACAAGGGAATTGAAACCGTCGTTTCCAGGTCGAGGGGCTTGGACAAGTTTTGATGTGCCAAACTGTTGTGTCGAGGGAGGTGAGCATTTGTCGAAGTCGTCTATCAGCCGTCTTGCTTTCACGGCACCGAGAGAACTTGCACCGAATGGTTGAGTACCCGCCAGTTCTTCTATGACTCCATTCGCTTCGAGCAGAGCTGGGCGAGTAGGATCTTCCGTATTTCGGCGTGCTAGCAGGCTTTTTCCAAATGGCTGGGTGAACTGGATCTCGGAGCGCTCCTTGTTCGCAGGGTCACCAACGGCGCCATCTTCGGAGTTACGAGGTGATCCCAGGAGGTGCCTGGCTCTGTTGAGAATGGTTTCTCGGGTTTCTGGTAATGACCTGACAGTAGGAACAATCTGTTGGCGTTTCGTCTTCTTGGTGGGTACTATCGGAACGACCGAATCCATCAACGTAGACGTAGCGTTCTCGTCGCAGGTATGACTTTGAGTCGAGCTGCCGATTGCCTTTTCGATGAGAATTCTAGTCGTCTCCTTCGTCAAAGCATTCTTCTTGGCACATTGTTTGATATGCACACGCTTCTGTTTAGTCGTTTTCCTGCTCGTCCACTGTAGTCCGCATCCGACGCATTTCAGCAGCCGAGCCAGGTGTGTGTCTGTCAAGTGACCGGGACACACTTCGGAGGTAGCATCTTTCTTCTGTCCAGCTACGCTGGGGAGTCGCGATGGACCAGGATTACGCAAATCGCCGGTTTGTGGTTCTGGACGGAGCTTAGGCATTTGTTGGGGAGGTTGATAGGCGAACCGGGAAATTTGCATGAGACTGACTTGGTCTTCTTGGTCTGTATCACTGTATGGTAAGGATTCGATTGTAGCGATGGGAGGTGGAGAAGGACATGTCCGGGACGTAATAGCAGGGGGGCCAAGTCCGGATTGCTCAGGAACGGATGCGGAGTGGTCGATCTGCAGGGCTTGTGTACAAAAGGGGTTGGGGAGCTACTCAATGAGTAAAGCGGCTACCACCTACCAGGTTTGTGTGTCATGTGGCCATTGGTAACGTTATGGCAAGTGGAATGAATGTCGCGCTCGAGTGGTGACGCACTCGCTACGACCGCATGAGGGGTAAGACATTGGTGGTGAGGTTTGAATTACATACCAGTCGTTGACTGAGACAACAGTTGACATGTTCTTTGTCTTCTGCGCTCTTCGCGCTCAGGTTCTGAATCTGGGACGACATCGTGGTCGTCTTGGACGCGTCTCATGACGAGGACTGGACGAGGAAGACTGGACGAGGAAGACTGGAACTCGGAGCGTGTGTCCAAGTTGGGTCGTATTTGGGCACGACGCGACTTTAGACTTTGAATAGTGACACAACCACAACCACTAGATCGCGAACGATGGATCCTCCACCTGCAAAACCCGCGACTCCAGTCGTTGATAGACACGAACTTTTGCAGGTCGTCACCTATGCCTCGTCTCAGATACCAGACCAGGTCAAAGCATCTACGGATCGTCTTAAAGTTCTGCTCGAGTCGCGTGCGGGAACCTACAACGCACTCTACACAATCGCAGCCGATCTCTCACAGCCCCTACCCGTCAGGCAACAGAGCATCATACAGTTCAAGAACGCTGCACTAGCGCATTGGCGATCACGCAAGTTCGTCTCTCCCCGGGACACTGCTCCTCCCACACTGATCACTCTCACTCTCCTAGGCTCTTGAGCGACGATGACCGCACCCAGATTCGCGAGCAATGCTTCGCTTTCTTAACCGAGGCCGACGACACTGTTTGTTCTTCTATTCCTCTTATCACTCTGACTAACTCACACCACAACAGATCGCCGACTGCAATGAATTAGTCATGGCGAAGATCGCTCGATTGGATTATCCGCACGCCTGGTGAGTGAGCTCGGATTCTCCTGTTTATTTGCAAGCGTTGAGCTATCTTATAGGCCAGCGCTTTTCTCCACTCTCATGCCCGTTATCGAATCCGGATTGGTAGCATTTGCCAATTCTCCGGACATGGCTCTGCAATCAACCTTGAGTTTAAGACGCAGTCTAAAGGTTCTAGATACCCTCATCAAAGAGTTCTCCAGCATGAAAATGCTTACAGGGGTCAGGACAATGTCACTCGTATGTTCCTCCTCCGAGATCGATGTCAGTCATCAATTAATTCGTTTTATTAGATTACGGACCAACTCCGGGATGTCGTGCTTGCATACTATTCCCAGCTATCTCCCATGGTACTAAACATTGACGGTCTACTAGGTCAAGAGCGCACTGTGGCTTCTCTCATAGTTGCACACCTTACTTACAAGTGTGTGGCTAAACTGGCACTGTGGGCCTGGCCTCGCATCATCAAAGATAGGAGGGATGAGCTTATAGAACTCAAAAATTGGGTACGTAGCGCGCACGAGAGGAAACCGAATGCACTTACCATCCCAACTTCAGTTTCTTCGAGTCTTTCAAAGCTCGACTGCGCAGCTTCGCGCACTGTCGGAGCTTCGCATTCGCATCGTTCTCGCTTTGCGAGCATCATCAACCCCTTCCGACGCGGTAACGGCTGCTTCCGTCGATCGGCTGACGCGCCACGTCCGTGTTTTCGGTAAATTCTTCAGACGACTACAACAACTCGATCCTTCAAAATTTGTCGAGCTCCCGTCCTGCAATGATATGGTGTTATATTATTGGTCGAAAGTCGTAGAAGCTACCAACCATGGCCAAGCAGATATGATTCGAGGTGTGAACGTTTCGCTGGAGTCCCGCTGATTTCTGATTTCCGTTCGAATTGTTAGATTCGTCCGAGGCCGTTTACCCCGTTCGTTTCATGGTGCAGGCGATGGTCCTCTTCAAAGAGAACCTCGCAAAATGGACACCTTTCCGAAAAGGCGGACCAACCACAGAGACTAGTATTGACGATTTCTGGTACGAGACATACACTACTGACGCGCCAACTGCAGCATTATCCCAAGAGTTCATCGAAGAATCAGTCCAACTGCTCATTACAAGATTCATTCCACTCAACCCATCCGACCTAGAAGGATGGATAGCGGATCCCGAAGAATGGGTAAACGAGGAGGACAAAGAAAACGAACAGTGGGAATACGAACTTCGGGTGAGTTTTCCATGTCAAATCCCCAGCATCTATCGTAACTGCGTGTAGCCTTGCGGCGAGCGTGTTCTTATGACACTTGCGGCGCAATATCGAGACTACGTTGTCCCTCTGATGGAAACGACCTTCAAGACCATGATCGGTGAGACTCGCAGCTTATTTCATTGTATGAATGCTCACCTTCCAGGCAAAGAACAACCTACCGTCGATTTGGCGAGCATTGTCCAAAAAGAGGCGCTATACTGCGCCATAGGACGATGCGCGACAAGGCTTCGTGATGTAATCCCATTCTCCGAGTGGATGCGCCGTAAACTTGTGGCAGAAGTAAGAGAGACAAATCCAGCGTAAGCTTCGGTCTCCTCGCAATTCACATGTCTGATTCCCGATTAGCTTCCCGATCATTAAGCGTCGCATTGCGTGGTTGATAGGCAAGTGGATCGGTGACATGTGTGCACCTGCCTCCGATCCAGTTGTCTGGGAGATTCTTGTCCATCTGTTGCAAGACAGGAACCCTGGGTCAGATGCTGTTGTTCGACTAACTGCTGCTAATGCCTTGCGTGAATGCCTTGATGTGAGCTCACCCTGTATTGACTCGTAGACTGTGAACTGACACTTAGCAAGACGGTCAGCTTTGATGCTACAGTCTTTACCCCTTTCTTGCCCACCACAATCATGGAGCTCTTGAAGCTCATTGGTGAGGCAGATACAGTGGAGATGAAACAGCGCCTTGCAAAGAGTTTGAACGTTGTTATCGAACGTGGAGATCAACTCATCATCCCTCATGCACATATAATTGCAGAAGCAATCCCAGGTCTTTGTACACATGTTCCATCTTGGGTGGTGGTATGCATCTGACACTCTATTTGAAGGGACTGCTGCAAGAGAGGAGTGGTTATTCAAGGCTCAGCTTCTTGTAGTTGTGACCAGTTTGATCATGGTAGGTCACTACTTAGTGATTTGCAGCCTTTGTCCACTCAACCTTGTTGCAGTCATCCAAAGAACATTCTTCTTCTCTGGTTCCCTTGGTCCTTCCATTGGTTCAGGAAAGCTTATCTCCTGGAGTAAGTCCTTGTAATGGAAGTGTCAATGTCCATCTAAAATAGCATAAAGGTGGCTATATATCTAGACCAAGATGGTCTGAATCTGTGGCTTTCTGCTTTGCGAAACTCCACAACCCTCCAGACTGCCCCTAATTCTGCACTTCTCCAGCTATTCCCAATGGCACTGGCACTACTAGCAGTGAATTTGGACCTATTGGGAGATATCATCTACATTGTTGAATCATATCTTTTCCTTGATGCTTCCCTTGTTCTACAGGTATGCAATCCTGGTATCATTTCCTGTTATTGCTAATCCATCCAATAGAATTTTTCTCTTGACCTCATGAATGCAGTCATGAGTGTGTTGCTTGGGCAGGCCCTTGAGATGAATCAGAGAGGCTGCTTGAACTGCATGACTTTCATGATTCAGCTTGCACCCTCATCACTGTGGGGTGAAGCTATGCACCAATCTGGCCTGTTTTCCCATGTTGTGAAGGTACTTGCTGATGATGAGGTATGGATATATTGTTTAGGAATTTCTGGGTTGTCTCACTTGAAACATGTCAGAGTTCTTCGGCATTGCTGACAGAGTGTGTCTTTGTGCTTGCCCGGCTTGCATTGACAGATCGTGAGATGTTCACTCGTCTGGCATCTGCTGCAGCACAAGTCGGAAATGTACAGGAGGACAAGATCTGGGAACCTATCCTCAATCAGTTTTGGAGACAAGTAGACAGTGCTTCCTCTTGGTCATATACCTTACTCACCTTTTTTCTTTCCTTTCAGTTTGATCATCTGTCGGAACCACGACACCGCAAGTTGCTCGCTCTTGGGATTGCATCGCTCGTCTCAACTGGCCGCCCCGAGGTCCTTGAACGTGTACCGAATGAGATTTTCAACCTATGGACAGATGTTCTGTACGAAGTGAAGGAAAGTCTCAGACGTACTGAGAATGACGAAGATGAGTGAGTTGCTGAGGATGTTGCCTTTCACTCTACTCATTCGAGTTTTCCAGTGGTCTCAACCTCTTCTGGGATATTGACAGTGTCCCAGAAACATATTTCTGCGGGTCACAAGGGACCTTGGAGTATGATCGCCGAAAACTAGTAGGTCCTTTCCCAATAGGCCATACATCCTATCATTCGGGAGTAATATCGACAGGTATACGAGCGTGATCCAGTTCGGAACCTTCCGCTCACTACAACTCTTGCAAGTGCATTACACGAGGCGGAGAGGGCCTGTGGAGGCAGCGACGTCTTCAAGGCCAAGTATCTCGACAAAGCAGACCCCACGGTCCTCAAGCAACTTCAGACCGAACTTTCCAGGTAGCACATCCAGGGACTTATTTTTCCTTTGATTTACACATCGCACTTTCTCTTACGGAGCCATGGATATGCACACTACCTTTCACTTTAGTGCCAACTGTTCAACGAAGACATAGAATTACAAAGTATCATAGCAAGATTCACTGAGACATAGATGTGAGTGTGACATGTATAACTTTCCGCCTATCCATCGAAGTCGGTATACGTATTGGGATAGCTGATCGTGAACCACCGACTGAGTTTGCACTTGTGGTCGTTTGGTCGTCTGTTCCATCTCGACTCTCCAGGCCAGACCCGTAAGTCGGTTTCGGGCAGCTACACCCTGGAAGGCAGTACCCTGTCGAGGCCGCTTGGAATTCGACACCAGCGCCGTCAGCTTGAATCCAGGGGAAAGCGTAGACAACGAGGGTGGGGAAGGGGAAGGGGGAAGGACTGGAGTCGATATCGCGGGCCCAAACGTCCTGATCGCCCGCGATTTGTGTGAGAACTCCTAACGATATGATGCCCGCGGCATAGATGAAAACTTTGGGATGTCATTCAGCACAACGCAACCAGCGGAGGATTGAAGTGCATACCGAATACAACGTTGATCCACACCAGTGCAACCAGAGCTTCATAAATGGGCGCGAACTGGGTATGTAGAGCTATCTCGGATTCGAAGGCAAAAAGACCGAGCACTGCAACGAGTGATTAGTGGGGGAATATGAGTTAGTAGCCTACTTGCATATCTGGAAGGGAAGCAGTGCGAAAACCCATGTTACTTCAACACAGACGATTTGGGGGGAAAAGAATCTCTTCTTCAGTATCCTTGAGGCGATGCGACAGATGAAGGTCGTCGTGGAGTATCGGAGGAACGACTCACGTCCAGACGGCACCCGTAAATGCGAAACCAGGGATCGCTATGAGTGCACCAAAGTTGTTTGCCTTGCTGTAGCCATGTGTCCAGAGGACTGTAGCAAGTGCGATGCACGATAGGGACAATACCGCGATCACACCTGGAATAGCAGCTAACTCAGCAGCTTCGACTTGGAGGATTAGATAGAGTTGACTCGCCCATCCATGCTTTACGTGCAGTCCTGAAACTGAGCCCCATGGCTGGAAACAGAATGAACTTGGACGATGGCTCCGCGACTGCTGCCAGTGGGACACATGGCTCGCTGTAATCTAGGCGGACTGGTATGCAAAGTCAGCCTCCATAGTCGTGTGCCGTCGAGTCAGGACCTCCGAATATGATTTAATCAATACCGGACTGGATCAGAATGCTTACCGGGCGTCGTTGGCGGTAGATATTCGATTTGAACGTCGAACAGATGAAATGTGGGTTGCCATCGCCCTCGAAAGGCGAAACTTGCATGACCCTGTCATTCATGTAGTCAAGGTCCATGTTATGTAGCACCGCCACATTACGCTACGTCGAGTTTCCGCGTTCGACATCAATCCAACTTCAAGGGATCCCGAGATTGACGCTACCCAATGACTACACCAAATGGTACTTGTCCTATATACTCTCCATTTTGTAAGACTCTTCGCTCACTGTTCAGCAGGATACGATGACCATGCTCACCGCCCTGACCGCGAAGAGCACAACGGCAATGTCATGGTCAACGGTAATGCACCTGAACTCACTTGTAAGCAGCCTTGCAGAAACACTCTCCGCCGCTCCTGACGTTCTGCCTAAGTCCGTTCTCGCGTCAAAGAATTCATCGAGTTTCATGATCAAGTCCAAGTGCGCATGTCATCTTCTCCTGAGGCACCCCCCTAGCTGACCAGTATGGCAGACAAGCGTCAATCTCTTGGATTCTTTAGAATCATTCCTATCCACGTTCCAAAGGGACCTGTCGTCTGTATCCGGGCAGATATCTGAGCTTCAACAACGAAGCAACGACATCGACAACAGGCTCAAGAGCCGCAGAGTTGGTGTCTCGCTCAACTCCCTTAGCCGTAATTGACCATGCACACAGAGAATCGAGAAACCATTGTCGAATCTCATATCTGACTTGACTATCCCCCCTTCACTGGCCACCACAATACTCGATACCGAGGTCGGGGAAGCATGGATACCCGCTATAGTCGATTTTGAGCGGAGACTTGACACTCTACGTGCGCGTTCGCGTGTCAAGGCTGCAAGAGACCTGGCAGATGTTGTGGAGGGGCTCCGAATAGTCGTGCGTCCTTCCCCCTCATGCTCTCCTACCCATACCCACACAGATCCCTAAGGCAGCGACGAAACTTCGCGCATTTTTCCTTGCACTGTTACACCCGATAAAGAATAGTGTAACAACGAATATGCAAGTTCTACAGTCTGCTGGATTCCTTAAATATCGGACGCTCTTCAGCTTCTTGAAACGTCAAGCCGAATCTGTAGCAATGGAAATACAACACTCGTACATCATCGCAGCTCGCACATACTACGAGACTTCATTTCGGCGGTATATTCGGAGCCTTGGGTGGTTGAGGGTGAGTTCTCATTTCCGTCAATTTGCTTCTCTCAATGACGGCCATTAGGCCAGGTTTACTGAGAAGTTTGAAAGTATCGCATCGGCGACAGAAGATAACAATGGTGTACGCATGGACCAGGAGCGCCTAAGCTATGCAAAATTAGAAGGTCCACCCGTCGTGCTCGCGTACCAAGTAGACGACAAAGCCTATGTAAGCTTATCCATCCTGAACTTGGCCAACGAACTCAACGCCACTACAAGAAAGAGCCTCTTGAAGCCATCTTGAGATCCCTCTTTCTGGTTTTGATGGATAATGCAACAGCAGAATATTCGTTCGTGACCTCATTTTTCTCAGTCGAATCCCTAGCGCCTCCTCCATCCGCGAAAGAGCTGGAAAATGGCCAACTGTCGGCGATGCTACTAGCCCAGGACTGCACAACCCCCGACGAGAGGAACTCCTTGGAAGAATCGGATCCGAGGACGCCCATGCCAAACCCTGGAGTGGTTGGACCCGAAGGAGTTAGCCGTCTGGCTACAATGGACAAGGCCGAGCGAACGGAGCTTAGCAACATCTGGAAAAAGATATTCGACCCTGTGCTGGAATATACCAAGGCAAGTCGCGTGCGATCAAACTCAGAGTAGCGAACTGACCAAAAAAGCGCTTATTTTTAGGCGTTCTTGGGTTCTGTTGTCGAACCTCCGCCGTCCCCGATACCGCTTTTGACCATGGTTCGACTGACGGAAGCTGTGACTACCGAGGTCCAGAAGCGCCAATGCTCACCTCTTGAAACCTTCTTTTTCAGCATGCGATTGCAGCTTTGGCCTGTGTTCCAAAAGGTCATGTCAGAGCAATGCGACTCACTCAAGAAATTATCGGAGCGACCGAGCGGTTACTTCAGCAAGGCTGTCGCAACGACTGATGCTCTGGTAGTGAACGTAAGTTTATAGATTTTTTTTGTGGACTAGCATTTACGGTCCCGTAGGTCTGCAAACGTTACATCGTCATCTTCCAGTCCTTTGTCTTGTTGACGGAACAGAGTGAAGAGACCATGATTTTTAGCAAGTGAGTGTCAGGCACGAAAGGGTTACATGTTTGATTTAACGATCGCAACAGTCTCTTGCGACTTCAACAGGAGTTGAACAAACTCGTTCTTCGACACACGGAGCAAATTACGGATCCAGTCGCGAAAGCCACGAAACAGTCGTCCATTTATGAGGTTCTTTTGCAGGGTCTAATTGTAGGTCGCTTTGAAGATTTGACGTGGACCGTTTTGACTTGTCGTTCCAGCAAGGGACACGTCTCACTTCGCATCCTAAAGCTCAGGGAGAACTCAGTTTTTGGACAGAAAAAGAGGAGGATGCTCGAAGAATTATTATAGCTGCAGGTAAAAGGAGACAACGATAGATGATGCTATTGTGCTTTGTTGGTAATGCTGTCCGAGCTGTGGATAAATTATCTAGTGAAGGATGCTTCCGACCATGAGAGATAGTAGCTAAATAGAGATTTACGAGGATCAGCAGGAAAGAGTGAATAGCCCAATACCACACATAAAATTTTTGAAAGCAACCTAAAGATAATCCGCAAAAAATTGATCAAGGGGAACTAAGACGCAGTCGACTTCGTGCTGTTTGACAAGTAGACCGTCAGTGGACTATCCGGGATATATCGAGCTCTACAAAATTTACCTGTGATCGGATTTTTGGAGGGATGGAAAGGAGGCTTTTAACAGATTGGTGCCATTGGGCTTCCCAATTCCAAGTTTGTTCAAGACATCCCGCACTTCCCCCGTTCCAGTTGTGACCGCGCGCTTTTTCGGCCTAGTTTTCGGCTTCAATTGAGCTAGACGGGGTGTGTATATATCCAAGGACATCGCGTGATCAAGCGTTGAGACCGAAGGCCGACGAACAAGGGTGGGATTGGAAGCTCCGGCACGACCTTCCAGAGCTTCCCTTAAATCGGTAACCCCTACCCCCCGTACGGATCTAGTCAGGCTTTGAAGGGATAGGTTCTCAATAGCCATCAGTGCAGGTGACAGCTTGAGTAATGGTGATCCATTCTCCGCAAGGGGGCGATGTTGGTTAGGCCGCTCTAGAGCTGATACGGCATTAGCTCATTCATGAATGAGGGGAATAACCGAAACTTACAATCTTGGAGGGCAGCTTCTACGGACCATTGCGCAGTTAGCCTGCGCAACAGGCCTTGCCGATCAAGGCCGGTCGCCTCCTGTACTTTTTTGGAGGAAACGATGGCCGAAAGTGCTGCTTCAGCGTTCACATGTGACCAGGGAGATTTCATCTCTCCCTCCGTGACTGGGGGGAACATGACCTGTTCTTCTGGTGGGCGTAAAACGCCAGGAGTAAATGGAGCAACTTGAGGCAGAGCCGTAGAACCGTTCTTGGGGGAAGCTAATGCCTATATTTGACGTGAGCACCACTAAAATGGGGATATTGAGAAACCTTACGCATCGTGCCAGGTTTATTAGCTCGACGCACTCCCATACTTGACCAACAACAAGCCACACCCGGGCCAAAACTTCCTGTAAAGCCCTTGCTCGTTGACAAGTGGATGCATCCGCACCATCTTCAATTTGGGCAGCCGTATCTAGAGACAGCAGCATGGGAATGCCAGTCAGAAGCCCGCGAACAGGAACTTCCTCGTGTATGGCGGTGAGAACATGGAGGATGAGTGCATGATCCGATAACGAGGCAAGACTCGAAGATGAAACCCTCTCAGGAGTACACTCTAGCAGTTTTTGAGCGTTGGAAGCTTTTCGTGATCGTGCGACGGGATATGCCGAACGACGAGAGGAAGATGGGCGAGATAATTGCAGTTCAGAATTGTCTAGGCTCTGCCGGGGTGCATCGACGGTGCTCGGAGCCGTGGAAGTGATGGCCAAGGATACGAGGTCACCGTTTAACGAATATGACGGGGAAGGGGAAATGTTGATAATGGGCCCAAACGACGAAGAGGTAGCAAGCATGAATAGATAAGCATGCGTGGCGTGCAAGGATCGTGAGCCAGAATCGCCAAAGAGTAGGACGCTGATATTGTTCGCCTGGACATAAGGGCTCGATTCCGTGGACTGCTTTGAACGTCGTACATCGTCCGGATCGGCATGCCCTTTGCGCTTGGGGAATTCTTGACGAAGGTACGTAACTAACGTATGCACGTAGTCGCTTCTCACAGCGTAATCACCATCGCAGAGAAGGTTCAGCGTCTCGTACCAAATCTCCCCGGACACTCTCTTCCGCTGAGGAGGCTGAGCTGCAGGACTGGGTGACGAAGTGTCGCTGCTGAATAAAGATGAAGGTTCAAGAGACAGCATGCTTTTGCGGTGCTCCTCCTTCCTCGCTGTATCTGCAGCTAGCATCAGGCCCAAGAGACCCGCCAACAAACACCTGATCGCTTGTGACCGCCGTCTGCTAAAATCATCTGGCTCTTGGGAGGGTGCGCCGTGAATTTCAACCGAAACAAGACGGCTGATGAGTTCGCTAGCGAGGTCCTGAATCTGATCAGAATAGTAGACGTGGGTTCCGAGTGATCCGATGCTCTCCACAATTAGTGGCAGCAGGTCGTCGTCCGCGTTGACCGATACTCTGCGAAGGACCAATGTGACGAGGTTGGACACAATATCCGATGTCGAGAGATTGACCAAAGGTATTGGCGAGGTGAAGACGGTGGTGAGCATCCTCGTCAAGGTCCTTTGCTGATGAGTGGAGACCGGTGTATCCTGGGTTTCGAGGAGTTGCTCGACCAGCCGCGACGGAACTGCATATCTGTATTGATACTGCGCCCATTCGCACGCTTTCCGAGCGAACCAGCGACATTGGTCCTCGTTGCCCCAGAGCTGTTGTTCGTCCATGCTCTCACATGCTGCGTGTAGTATGAGGCCTATCTGTGCAGCATTCGAATGCTGCAGAAGAAGGGAGAAGGCATGGAGCGATGCAGTCAGGATGTCTGTGGATGACGGACCGGTTTCTCCGTCGACATGAAGATGGATCGATGCTGCCCTCCGTTCATCTGGGGGGCGGGGGCGGAATTCCACCAAATAAACTGAAGTGGAATTTTCCTTCATAGCCAGGGTGCTAGAAGCAGGATGGCGTGAGGTGTCAGTCAGACGAGACATGATGGAAGAAGCGTACCATTCTTCAAGCATCTTTGGATCAGCTTGTATGATGTGGAATACGAGTGCACGGATGATTCGCGACACCTGTGGCTTGAACTGCGTCGAAGAAAAATGTAACGCTCCCGAGTTCACGACGCCTGATATTGCAGCAAGGCCAACGAGACGTGTCCTGGATCTTAATTTGAATTGTGGCAGCAACAACTCGGAGGGGGAAGGATTACCTATTTCTCAACTCATAATCAACGGACTTGACCTCTGTGGTACATTGCTTTGCAAAGTGGTTGAGAACGGCGAAGTAATTCTGAGTTAAATCCGCATCCACGCCAATCGCATGGCCATCGGTGTATGTACACCACGCAGTAAACTGCGGAAAATCAGGGCTTGTGTTAAATATGGTGTAGATAAATACGTACCACACTTGCAGCCCGCGCGCGAATCTCTAGGTCTGAAGGGACAAGATCTAACGTCGTTTTGAGACAGGAGAGTAAAGAGGGTGAAAATAGGGAGATGTCGCGGCGGCATTCGATTGCCAACGCGCGCAATATTGCAAGAGTAATTAGAAGGGATCTATAAACCCTATGAGCGACCATAGACACAACCGCCAGACCGCAGGGATACATACGCTCGTGCACGTTGATTACCGGCGACTGCTTTAGTACATTCGGTCCTTGCATGTTTCTCCAACTCTGCTCCTACTTTATGAATCTTGCCTGGACGGTTAGTCGCATAGTAAGTGAGACGGGATAGTTCTTGAGCATTAGGACGGTAGTCGGGCCCTGCAGTCGGTAGGGCAGAGGAAGGAGGGTAGCAGGCTGCAACGAGGGAGACATGGTTGGGGGTGAAGATATGCATTTGTATTCAAAAAAGTTGGATATGAAAGGACGGAATGATATGAGGAATGAGAGAGTATTAGCGATAGATAAAGTCCAGGAGAATTCAAAAGTTGTGCATTCGAGAGATTTACTAGAACACACTACTGTATAAGCCAACTCCAAATGACACGCTAACACTCGGTTCTCAGTCGTGGGAAGATTAGGGGACTTGATTGGCCACCATCTCCGGGAAGACCAAGGGATTGCACCTCCTCAACACCTACTTGACAATATGTTCATCTAAACAACGCGGTGAGTGTCTGGGAGATTAGCCCACAGAAATGCAAAGCATACCCATGTACCGACTTACTACGTCAGCCAACGCAGTTATGCGTGTAGTGAGGGAAACTGCCCCTATTTCTCATAGGTAAGTGCATCGATATACCCCTCAAATACAAAAGTTGAATGGGCCGTTCTATGGGTAAACTCAAACTTGACTGAACGTGGACGATAGTCACTCGTCAACGCCGATAATTTTTCAGTGACGCCCTACGATGAGAGTATAGGAACAGTCCATCATGGTGACAGGTACATACTTGATTTGATCCAATTGCCATCAGATGCGCCCATTCTTCGAACACGGACCTTGCATCGGCAGTGCGAAACGCTAGATGCTGTCACAGCGCATAACTCCACGAAGCGTTACTCAAGCAGTGTTGATAAGACTAACCAAATATCAGGTGGAGTCTCATTTACCCCATGAAAGGGAGCCACGTACGGACGAGAACTCCATTCAACCCGTTTCCATCAGTAAAAACACAGCTCCAAGTTAACCACGTCATGCGTTCGTGGGGACAGAGGGGAACCTACGCGCATCTTTTCTAATAAAAAATATACTTGACTTCCTAACAACCCTATTACGCTTGTGGCATGGAGAGAATCGTCAGGGGCACTGGTCTCGAAATTTTTGAGACTTGATGGTCTCCAATAGCTACCAACGCGGAGCGGTTGGAAAACCGAGTCCCGGTGGCCACGTTCAGGTTCACGAAAATGTATGTACATTCAATAGAGGTTGCAAGAATGCATCCGATGAGTCGATTGAAATAGCGGATTGAAGGAAGATGCTAGGCATGCCATTCCATGATGCAGCACGGGATCATTCGCCCTGTGGGTAAGTATATCCCGAACCCTGCACTTTCCAACGAGGGAGATATACATAGCCAAAAGGACCGCCATTACAGGGGGGCCACGAAGGCCACTGTCAGAAGGGCAGAGTATTCAGCGCAACGCTTATTTCCTCCGGGACGTTTTACCGCGCGAAACCGAGGGGTCGGTGGGAGTCTGAGCCGCATTCCAAGGCACGGATCCTTTACGCCATTCTAATCCGTTACTCTAGGTTCAGGTGACCCCGGGGAGTGTGAAATTTCGGAAGAAATCGACCGCAGTGTGCTGTCAAAGTATTTGTAGAATTTTTGATGTCTCACCTCAAGTGCAAGCAGGAAAGGGCAAGCCTGGCTCACTGACCTCTATTTTGGAAGCCGAGCGGTCCATGATTCAATTCAATGTTCTAAGGAAAAGGAGATACAAGGACGCCAAGCATTCCCGGGAAGGCTGGGTTTGAATAACTGGGGGCAAGACGGATAGACGAGGTGATGATGTGGGTGTGGAGAAAGGGGTGGTCGTTGGCGATGCAGGGATGGATACAATTGATCACGTTACATGAGCGAGGGCGTTCTGCAGAGAAGAGCTGGCAATGGTGGGCGTCGAGGTTCCATCAGCCTGCAAGCCGTAATGCGAGGTTCCATCTGGGACGTGAAGCCCCATCTCAAGCCAAGCTTCATCCTCGCTCTCCTCTCCAAGAATATGGAACTGGCTCCAGTCGAGACCAACGGAATCCACGGCAATGTCCTTCAGCATACCGAGGACCTCGGTGTGGGATGTCTGCATGCTACGCATCCACCGCTTGCTGATCATCCAGCTAGCGACACCCTTGGGAGGTAATAGCAAGCCCTCTTTCAGGGGGCCAGCACACCGTTCCTTGCGACCGACGCCTCGTCGAGGGCGCTGGGTGCTAGTTATCTTGTCTTCTTCATCCAAGGTATCGAAGAAGCGTTGCAATCGGAGACTGCGCCACGAAAAACCTCGTATTCGTAAGAACGTTGACCGTATACCAGTGGCTGAGCCCTCTTCACCCTCGGACTCCTCCGAGGACATACATTCTACTTGTAAGGCACCGTCGAAGGTGACATGTTCGAACACCTCTATTTTATTTCGTGCCTCGGAGCGGTTGCTCAGTTTCTGTGAAAATGAGATCGATGAACTGGCAGGGGTAACAACATCGTCATTCAAGACGTACAATTTTTCGTCGACTCAGTCGCCGTGCGCGCTGCGCCTTGATATCCTCACGTTGTTTGTGATTTTGTGCAGCGGACTCATCCCTCTGCGCTTTGAACTTGTGCCGAAGGGTCACAAACGCCTGATCAAATACCGAATCTAATGACTTCTTTCCAAAGTCCTTCTCTGGGACGTGCTTGTATAATTTCCGGTTCGCTTTGAGATCTTTGAGCACACGTTCCTTCATCCGTCCATTATGCACAGATTGCTTGGGAGTCTTGTCCCAGACGAATCGAACAGGTTCCTGGGGGCTTAAAGGCATGCCTTCGACGTGGCTGTCTGGCAGCTCTTTATCATTTTCGAGCATCATAACGCGCAGAAGATGATTACGCATTGCATGCTTGACAAGAAACTCACGATGAGGGAGAGCATCAAACAAGGAACCGAAAAAATATCACCTGAATGGTTAAACAGCGGTTGTCGTGATGGTTTTTCCTTCGTACACGGAATTGGGACGTGTTGTCATCATCATCGCTGGACTCTCCATCTAGGTCTGATCCTGCTTCGGCTTTCTTCTTTGCATTTCGACGGGATGATGAAGGGTCGACACTGATAAAACGGGAAGTTGGGAGTATTGGCGATGGAAGATATGAGATGGAAGGGGTTCCCCTCTTAGAGCCGAGGGTGGAATCGGTCGACGGTCCGACTAAAGGGCCTGCTGACGTCAATGCCGGAGAAGATAGCGCAGCGGGCGTGGAGGTATGCGATAAGGTGGGGGAAGTATTGGGGGTAGGCTGTTGAGGCGATGAAGCAAACGAAGAACACCCTGGTTGTGAAGGTTGTGATAGATCAGGATTGTTCTGACTGATCGGAACTCCGCTTGATGGGACTGAAGGGGTGCCAAAAGCCACACGAGCTTTCAGTGCAGTGATTTCTTGCCGCATCTCCAGCATGCGACGCTCCATTTCCGCTTGACGAAGTTTGTATTTGGCTTCCTGCTCTTCTTCCCAGGCTACTCGTCTCTTGCGCTCTATCTCTTGCGCCTCCCTTGTGGAGGCCAGGAAGCGGAGGAGCTCTTGCACGGCATGGATTCCACTGCTAGATGTGGCATTGGAGGGACGTGCGGGACTATTGCTCCTGCATTGGGATCAGTAGGAGATGTGAAATATTATGTACAATGGACTCACATTGGCGGCGTAGGGGGTGTTGCAGGAGGTCTGGGTGGTTCAGAGATAGCGAGCTCAAGTTCACTGCGGTGTGTAGCATGTTGTTGTGCAGGCTGTTGGGCTATCAGTGAACGTTGATTAGAGTTTGATGTATGCGAGGGCCTGGATCTTGGCTGTGCGTAGTATGGATTGAGAGCGTCCGAGAGTTCGCTGGTGGGCATAGCACTAAGTAGTACTACTCAAGCACTGCTAGTATCCACTCGGTGTGGATGGAAGTGCCAGTCTGTTTGTATCTGTT
>JBBPJZ010000005.1:0-81547 GCA_038089015.1 Chalciporus aff. trinitensis
CGAAGGATTGTGCATCGGCTGAATCGGAGCAGAGATGGGAGAATCGTTTGGGGTGGAGGAGGAAGACATTATACAAGGATGGTTTCTAGACGGAGAGAATGAGTTGTTGGCGGGTGCAGGATGGTGGTTCGTTGCACTGAAAGAAGTAACTTGACTTTGCGTTCAAAAATCAACCTGAACGCGTGAAGTCATCACGTGGGTCGTATCATGTGATCATGACAATCTAATCTCGGTATCCACTGGCAGCACAGATCTACAAGCCTAGCAAGACACCCTTTGACAAGTCCTCAGTCGCCTCAGTCGCCGTTCCTAGCATTGCCCTCATCTAAATCTCCGACGAATTACGCTCGAGGTCGAGCTGTACTGCCGGCAGGACTCAACCCGGTCACGTCAATACATTTCACATAATTGGGAAGGCTCCTGCTCCTCCCAATTCTGCCATTGAACTGGATCCGCTGGATCTTTCTTATAAGCATGCTTTTCGGGTTTAATCAACGCCACTGAGATGCACTCCTGGGCAAAGCTATTCTCTTGCACTCAAAATCCGCGCTACGCCGCTCTGCTTCCAATCTACTAAAGCATGCTCCTTCGGATAAGTAGTTACATATATATATTCCTGCGTTCATCTCGGCTTGATCCTTCTCTTAGTACTTGGCCTGACATGCCATCGAGACTCCCATAACGTGACAGCAAGCTTACCATTCGTCGAGCTGCTCTATCTTCGCGCATAGGGTATGTGGGTCTGTTCTACTTCGGAGCATTTGTATTTGTCTAACCTTGACATGCCTGCGGCAGCTGTTTTCGAGCAAATCAACGCTCAAAGGGGTTTCAATGTCTTTCAGTACCGGCGCCACCCGCAATCGTTTCCCAGGACAGTCAGCATGAAGTTCAGCTTGAGAACGCAACGTTCCATCTTTAGCAGGTGTTTACGAGTAAGTAGAAATTTTCACCCGCGGATTTCGCAGGGCCTCGTCATTGATACTAGGACCGATTGAGCTACATATACCCCTTCATGTAGCCGCCAGTTTCTGAATATATCGTGGTGAGACAAAATGGTTGGTTTGGCGTGCGTTGCTCGTTTACGGCATATGTTATCTTTGTTGGGCTCGGTGACCATCGCAACGGCATGAGCAGAGAGCCAAATTGTCGTGTCTCAGGTTGCGGTGGTTGTAAAAGACATTACTCGATGCGAGATGGCAGTCGCACGAATCATACGCTGCCGAGATGGTCGGACCGCAGGAGGACATCACAAGACAAGGCGGATGACAACAAGCACGTTATAGAAGCGAGACTTTTACTCTTATTCAAGGGGCGAGACCGTCGACGGCGGGGAAGTTCCTGAATATGTCGCGTGAATTACAGTAATTTACCTGAATTTTCTGATGGCGAGCTGTCGGTCCGTGGACAAACCCAAGATCCATCCACACTGGCACCGGAGAGACCCCGCATACTTGAGAATACTGCTATTCTAGCTCCTTTCGCTACTACTATCCACATATAATAGCCCTCCCATTCGGTTCTTCTTCGCTCTACGTTACCCTCAGCGACTTGCCTATTTTCTGAACGGATCTGACATCGCTCTGTCACACCTTCGGAGAAACGGCTCGGTAAACACGAGGCTTGGGGTCTCTACATTTGTCGCCACAGGCCGTCACACCAATTTTTGGCCAGACCGTCTCTGTCGTTGGCATCTGTATCGTCTCTCTCTTCCCTCTTCTTTCATTTAATCTTTCCTCTTTCCTCTTCCCCCTCTTCCGACATGGCCGCAAACACTTTGAGAAAGAGAAAAATCGCTGTTCTGGGTTCCCGCTCAGTCGGTATGTACCTTTGCGGCGCTTCGTCCAGCGCTGTAACACTGAGCCATGTTCACAGGGAAATCTTCCCTTGTTATCCAGTTTATAGAAAATCATTTCGTAGAGGCTTACTATCCAACCATCGAGAGCACCTTTTCGAAAGGTGTCGTTTACAAAGGCGTCGAGTATGATTGTGACATCATCGACACCGCTGGCCAGGTTCGTGAATCTGGCCGTCAGGTCGCCCCACCACTCAACCTTCTTTCATCTCAGGACGAATATTCAATTCTCAATTCTAAACACGCCATCGGCATACATGGCTATGTGCTCGTTTACTCTGTCACTTCCAGGAGGTCTTTCGATATGGTCAAGATCGTCTATGACAAAATCATTGATTTCTGCGGAAAGAATGACATCCCATGTGTGATAGTGGGTGCCAAGATTGATCTACAATCCAGGTAAGCTATCTGCTTCCTTGTAGGACGGCGATATGCCCTACTGTTTCATGCCGCGTTGTCGACGCTGTTCATTCTTATAGTCCAAATAGCAGACAGGTTCAACCAGACGAAGGTGAAGAACTTGCTAAATCAAACAAAGCTGCTTGGGTTGAAACTAGCGCAAAGAATAATGTCAACGTTGGTCTGTATATTCCGCTTACATCAAACCCACTGCTGCTGATACTCCGCATAGGCAAGGTGTTTGAGCTCTGCCTTGCCGAGATTGAGAAACGTTCGCCAAATAGCCAAACAGATCAGCCAGAAGCAAGCAAGTGCATCGTTATGTGACGTCCCCGCTTTCAACTCCCCTTCGCTACCTAAGACGCGCTACCGAGTTACCCATTTCGCTCAATATCCCAGCCTTTGAGAAAAGGGCTGTTCTTTCTGCATTGCTGTGTGTTGACTTGCATTATCCGTATTTAGGTCTATCTCCCCCTAGTCCGCATCCTTGGAGTAGCCCCCCAGATCCGATTTAGACTGTCCCCTATAATCTCCATTCCTGCACTCCTGTCTTGAAGTGCCTGTTTCGTACAGTCTGTAAATTTACGCTGTCTTTTTTTGCTCGGGATTCTTGCTGCTTACGAACTATAGTGTCTTCCCTGGTGGTTTATAATAATGGAACTTCTTTCAATCATCTGTCTCGCTCAGTCTGATACAACAACATGGGAATTTCCTTAACAACCTATCGTACACCACATTTCAACTTGGGGGTTTTCATTGAAACCACGTTCGTTTACGCTGTTCCATCACCGAGGAACCGAACCTTGACCTCTCTACCCCTAAGTCCAGTGGCGCGAACGACTTGGGGATCACCGGGCGCAAGATCGATAGCCTGATCGCTCCATCGAACATCCTCGCCCGCTGCGTCCAAGATGATTCCCTTTATAGGCTTTTTGGTCGAGAGGCGCACAGATTCCCCATCATCACCAACCTGCACGACCAACCCCAGATCTTGGATCGGAGGGAACTTGATAAATTTGAAAGGCTCCGGCCTAGACAATGCAAACTGAGATTAATACACTTTGATTCCGTGACCGACCTTGGCTTACCAGTTCGAGTAACGCCCCAGAACGGTTCCAGACTCATCAAGAAGGCGAGCAGAGACGATGATCACGCGAGGGACCTCACTCTGCTTTGTGCGAATGGGCTGTCCAGGAAGTTGGCCAGAGAAGAACTCGGTGCTCGAGTTTGCGGCCAACGTGACGTCCCTTGTGAACGTTTCTGTCCAGTCAGAATGGAGATCGAAGCATGTGACCTCCAGTCGAGCCTTTTTCTCCGACAAGGTACTGTTGGTCCCCCATACTTGCAAGACGGTCTCAATAGTGAATTCCGCAGCTGACAGCTCATTTGAAAAGGTCTTCTTCTCCTTGCGGGTCATGCCGACAGTAAATGGGCGTAATTCGCGCGCAATCGCGAAGTAAGAGGGTTTGGGCCTCAAGAAGTAATCGACGATGGCCCAGGATGTGGTGGGCCAACAATCGTTGATCTGATGGGGGCGGCGCATCGCAACGTGACTCTTGAGATGGGAGACTGTAAATCTCACCTGCCATACCAGAGCACCGGCAGTGTGCTCTCTTCCCTTTCCTCGCCAGTTACGCCTCCATAAGCGGTACGCGGATGCAAGGGTCTCGGCTTGCATGATCTGAGTGTAGTAGACATAGCTGCATAGAATACGTCAGTACGTGTGAAAGCGGGTATAGTGGATAACACGCCTTTCCATATCAAATGCATGTTTGAAATTTTCCATGAGATACAGCTGTTTATGGTCAGTATGTATCAAGTAGATCTCAAGGGAGTGAAAATATCCTACCTCTAGTCGCCGTTCAAACCCATCAGCCTTGTTATGGTTGTTATTAACGCTTTTGGGATCATGAATCGTTCAATATCCCATGTTGAAACGATCACTTATACATACCGAGATTGAGGGAATCGCTCTGAGTGGTTATCACCCAACCAATAGTCGACAGTACGAATGTTCGGGTAACCCTCCCTATCCAAAAATGAGGGCTTAAGCAGGGCAAGGGCACTAGGGATGCTTCTTACATTCCAAACTCTGACACGAAGCGCCCGGCTAAAATGTCCCAATTGTGCCAAGGCTCCTGGGATCCGTGCCAAACATTCCCTTCGAGCAAGAGGTCAGTTCGGAGATCAACCCCTTTACGTGTCGCTCACATTGGTGTAAATCCCCGAGGGTCTTATCAGTTGTAACAACCCCTGGCGCGCTGTAAGGTGAGCTTCTGTGATAGTGAATATCACAGAGCTTGCTGACGATGGAAGGCAGTGTTCGTTCATAGATATAGCGCGCAGGGAACTTCGTCTTCCGAAAGTCGGAGGTTTCATCTGAGTAGTCAACGATTTTAATGGATTCTGCGAGTTGATAATCTTCATTGTTGCCGGCTTCAATGAAGCATCATTCAAGCTGATGATATGACAAGTCTGGATAAAGCAGGGCTTACCAAAGATCACAATCGATGGGTGATGGCGGAGCCTCTTCACGTTCTGCTCAGCCTCAACCTCAACAAGCTTTAGGAAGGAGTCATATGCTGGGTACTGAAAGAGATCAATAACATCTTTTGAGTAGACTAGAGATTCTGAGCTTACTTGACCGCATCCAAACATGAAGTCTTGCCAAACAAGGACTAGTGAAGGCGATGGTGAGGTGTGGATACATCCCAAAGGGTGATAACGTACTGCCAAGCTCTGTCATTCGTCCAACTTCGTCAACAGCCCAGAATGCGCGTGCGTACGTATAACTTACCATCACAGATATCGTAGAAGCTATCCGCCTCATAGATACCACCACCCCAAACTCGGATCATATTCTGATTTCCATCGACTAAAAGCTGTAACCAGGCGCGATATCTTTCCGGCGTCACACTATGGCACACGTGAGCCACAGTAAACTGCGATAAACAGGAAGAATCACTGACGTTGTGAGGAATGAATCTGCTGGGATCCAGTTCGATCCACCACAGAAAATTCTGATGTTGTTGACTTCGAATAGGAACGTTTTCCCTGGCTGATCGATAAGCGGTTCCTCGATCACGCGGACGCGCCGGAAAGCAATTTGTTCTTTCTTCGAATCGACGGTTTGGCCACTCTAAAAAGCAGTATCTATAGGTCAACGGTATCAGCCCCGTACGTATACACTCACAGGATCAGACACAATGACTTCGATCGTATAAAGTGGCTGTTGACCATAGTGGACGGGGTACCAGAGTTCCAACTCGCCAGCAGAAAGTCTGAACTCTACACGAGCGCTTCCAGACTGTACCTTGAGATTCTTCTCAACATAAACGACGTTTCCTTTCGGATTCTTCAAGACAATGGAAGCCAAGGTAGAAGATTTGTCTGACAGTGAGAGATCGACAGATATCTTCGCATCCAGTGCTTCTGAAACCACGCTCCTGATGTCAACGTTTGCGAGGTAGATGTCATAGGTATGGAGTTTGATCGGCTTCCAAGGACCGACGGTCATCAAGATTGGACCCCAGTCCCAACCGTAGCTGGCGAATATGTGAGACCTTCATCGGGGGAAAGTGGCTTGGAATAATCACTTGTATCCTGCCTTGCGTATATGCAGGCGACTGGAATCGCCGTTCCACAAATGCAACTTCCCATTGGCTTTTTCAAGTTCTCTTCCCTGAAATATTGCGAATGATTAACGATAGAGCGAGCAATCGGTCGCACCATCAATTTGACATACCTTTTTGAATGCACTCGCGAAAGTGATTACTAGATCATTTCCGCCTACTTTCAGAAGAGACTTTACAGGGGCCCTGTATTCAATGAACTGGCTCTCTGTACTGCTCGGGAATTGACAATCGTAGGCAACAAGAGGGCATGACGACGTACTTCAAAATCTGTTGGCCGTTCTAGAGCGAACTGTGAGCTAGAAATGTTCAAGACCACGTTCAACCACACGACTCACGAGTGTGACGCTAGCGAATGTGTCCAGTCCTTCAAAAACGAGGTCCGCGTTCGCCGTTCTGAGATCTTGTTCTGTTGCCGCAAAGGTAGTCTTAAATGCCCAGTCAGCCTCGCCAACCCCTGTATCATGATGAAGGTGTCAGAGCCATCGATAGCCAACTGATTCGATCGCGATAATCACATTGCACCTCCCACTCGTTCAAGCCAAGGAACTAGAAAAGGTCAAGTTGGTTAGTACAATCATGTTCCACTATCACGATGAAAGCTCACAGGATCAGGAATCTTTTTGGCTCTCAAAAGCTCTACATGGACCGTCGTAGGAAACTCTGAGACGGGTAACCATTCACCGTCCTGAGTTCCCTTTCCTCCACCGAGTTGAGTGAATTGCCAACCTGATGCGATTGTTCTGGTGGCACTCATGATTAGAAATGTCGAAGGAGGAATTATCTGGCCAGGTGCCGTGGGCCATCCTATAAATCACCGTTCATGGCACAAGTTGATCATCTGTTAGGGTCCCATGCGACACGGGACTGACACGGGTATGATTGAGGATGTGGGTAAACGCCGATAATACTCCGTCCTCATCCATCCTGGTAACTTACTGCTCTTGTCATATATGGACCGTCGTACCCGGGAGAGCATGTTCTCTCAGAACCCAAGCAAGCCGTTAGCTCTCCAGCGCCCAACATGGTTTGACAATTCAGTAGCTGTTCATTCCGCAATTTGTGGTATCATTACTACGTTTGGATCTATCTTAGAGTAGGTATCGGAATCCCTTCGGGCGGTTTAGCGTATTATCCTCCTGGTCGAGCGTTCTGTTTATTCTCCGAAGGTGTTCCCTGAAAGCAAACGACATAAGAATGCACAAGGCATTCGTTGCGATGCAAATTGCACAGGATTTCGCATAAGAAGGTCCCCAAGCAGCTGGCCAAACATAGCTAGAGGGAGTGAGACGTTTCGTACGGCGATGCAAGTCAGAAATTACTCACGAGCCAATCACATTACCAAGTGATGAGAACGAATTAATTAAAGCAAGAGCGACAGCACGCTTAGAAGGGGGTCGCGGTATGGAGTTACTGACCCACGCCCAGAATACGATGAATCCGGTATATGACTGAGCCATAAGAAATCTGTGGAGTAGGGTCATGAGGAGAAGAACTAGTGATAATCGATACCACTTACAGGGAAATGTAACGGACTACTGTGTTCATACTCAACATTGCCATAGAAAATCCAACAATACCCATGAATAAGGGCACCGAGGCGTGGAAAAAGCGTTCTTCACGCATATCGGAGTGCCTGTGATTGAACTCAGCAATTGAAACAACCGATATGCGCACGTTGACTACCTTGACGTTTTGAATGCCACGATGGTAGCAAACGCCCAGGGGGGTGAGCACAAGAGAAGGGTTATCGTTGGATTGTATCCCATTGTTGCGCTCAATGTGGGGAAGAAAGCGTTGAATGACAATGAAACGACCATGCTCGTGAGGGCAAAGCAAAGCCACCAAACTTTCCAGTCAGAAAGCGCCAGGGCCAGTCCACCAGCAGTCGATTCAACCTTTGTATTGTCGGTTTCCCCATCGTCCCCGAGGCCGTCCTCTTCCATACGTAGTTGTGCTAAAGCGCTCTCTTCGGGGGTTAGCCAGCGGGATGGTGTAGACGGGAAATCAGGCAAGATGAGAATCGCGCTGAGTGCGACTAACACTGTTAGTGTTCCCTCTATGTAGAACAACCACCTAGGGAGAGAGTCATCAAAGTTGTTAAGAAATATTCCATCAAAGCGAACATTATCACCTCCACGCTGCGTGTCCCCAGACACCGTCCATGGTATCAAGGATTGCAGATGCTATCAAGGAACCAAAAGCATTGCTGATCATGATACCGCAGGACAGTATAGCAGTTCGTTCACCAAGCTCTCTGCGCTTATACCTTCCCAGCAATGAGTAACGTTGCACTAGCTTACGCAGGGACGACTCACCATTTGGATAGAAGAAATAAAGCACCGGGGAAAAAAGCGGCTTCAACAAACCCAATGAAGAACCGGGTGAGAAGAGCTCCAGTGTACCTTCCCGATAGACGGTTCATACGAGGTAAACAGAGAGATACGCGACTTACGTGGTTGTCATGCCTGAAGAGAACCACATCAGCAGAGAGCAAATGAAGGCGAAAATTATGACCTGTCAAGACAGAGATAAGGCCCCAGACAGCCATGCATCCAGGGAGATATAGAGAGGGTCTTCCTATACGATCGAGGAACATGTTTCTATTTGGAAGCCATTAACAATGATGAGGTTGACAGTCTATAGCAAACACCTACGACGGCACTTGCATAAGGATATAGCCCACATACAAAGCACTCAGGATATCGTTAAATTGTTGCCCTTCTAAGTGAAGATCTTCTTCAAAACCTCGAAGTCTTGCTGCCCTTTTCAATGGCGCCGGAATGCAACATCTTAGTCTGACTGTCTGCACCGACAATGATCGACTTACGCTGCGTTGCTTCGGTCGATCTACACCATAAGTCTAACTTCGCCAGGTACGAGAACACAAGCTTACATAGTTCAGGATATAGATCAGCACTAACATTGACATTCGGGTATCCAACTTCTTGAGGAGAGATCTTTCTATACGATGTCGGTCACGCCCCAACGCGTCTAGGGGGTCGTCGCGAAGGTCATTGCAATCTGTCTCAACTGGGGTATCATCATCCGCTGTCTGGGAGAAACAGCAGTTGCGAGTCGTTCAGCCCAACACAGTCGATACTTCAATAATACTGAACACGGAACTTGATTGAACAACTCACGTAGCCTGGAGTAACCAACGCCTCCGTGTCTTCTATCCGCCATATGAATGATCGGTTGGCGTCTATGAGGCGTGTTTGTATCGTTTGATGAGCAGCGCGGACTGAAGGAAGGATTGCCCGTGGGGAGTCCGACCGTGATGGGTTTGAAGTTCAAGTTGTGGGAGTCCTCTATAACGTGAGTCGCGGACACATTCCATGTTAGCAGAGGTCGGCCCTAGTTCCAAACTAGTATGGAAATATTGCAGCCAATAATCAATTAGCCACTTTAACAAGCAAGTATGTAGGACGATCCACTAGAGCAGATATCGAAAACGTTTCGGTGACCTATACAGCACGTTCCATTGTTTCTACCTACGCGAGGTGCAGTTGATATGCCCAACACATGGAGACACTCAGCAAGCTTGTCAGGATACAAATAAGGTAAGAGTTACTATAGGATGGGCCCCAAGAAGAGGGCCAGATATACCTTCACGAGAAACGCGTTAGATACATCCTTTTAGCTGGCTTAAACACTCACGAAGCCCCAATGTTGCCGAATGTCGCGATGGTGTTGACGAGAGCTATTCCAATAGCCCGTTTGGATGATGGTTCGGGAACAGAATTGCTTACCCAGGCCATAAAGACTACATATGCAACTGATGCTTGGGTCATGAAAAAGCTGGACGGGGGTAAATGCTTGTCCCTTCCAAACCAAGAAGAAGATGCCTTACAACGAGAGGTAGCGGATCACGGTATCCATCGTCGAGATCGCAATGATGAACCCAACGACACCCATGGTCATGGGACCAGTGATGTGCCAGAATCTGTCACCGCTCGAATCCGAGCGTCTGAGCTGGAGCGTCAGGAAATGCCGAAGAAAATCGAGAAACTATGAATGACCTGGTCACGAGGAAGGACGTGGCGGTTCCTAGTAACCACGGAGGAGCACACAGCAAAAGAGTGATTGTTGGGTTGTAACCCATAGTCGCACATAAAGTGGGAAAGAAATTCCCGAATGAAAGGGCAGCAGACATGCTAGCAAGTGCTGTACCTAACCACCAGAACTTCCAATCTGTTAGCGCATCTAGGAGGCCAGAGTTTTTTGTCTCCAAGGGTTGAGCTGGCGCTACTCCGCGTAAATCCTCTTCTATTCGCACAAGTGCGAGAACTTGCTCTTCGCCCGTAAGCCACCTAGCGGGCGTAGATGGGAAGTCCGGGATGATGAAAAAGGCCATGATGGAGATGACGATAGTCAGACAACCTTCAACGAAAAACAGCCACCTATGTGAAATTTTGAGGATACGCGATGGGGACTTTATTGACTCTAGTTACCTCCATGCAGGAAAGCCGAGCGTGCCGTCCATTGCGGAGAGAACCCCAGAGGCAATGAGCGAGCCGAAGGCGTTACTAATAGAGCTACCGCAGGTGAGGATCGCCAATCTGAGACCGAGTTCGCTACGCGTGTACCTTGCATCCTGAGATGAGGGCGACGACAGGAGTGACTTAAAGTACCATTTAGGACATACCACCTCGAAAGAAGGAACATAGCCCCAGGCATGAACGCAGCCTCCACAAAGCCGAGGCAAAAACGCGAGACCAGAGCAGAATAATAGCTGTTAAGGACCTGTCAGGCTAAGAAATGTCCAGAATTAATCTGCAGACCTCCGGGAAAGGCCTGTACCGATGGAAATCACCCCCCATAATAAGATACAACAGGATATATAAACTGAAGGCTTTTCAATCCGGCTGAGGAACCAGTTTCTTTGAGGTCTCACATCAGTCGGATATCATCACGTTTAGACGATGAGGCTTACGAGGGTATTTGCATCAACACGTAGCCAATGTAGAGAATGCTGACCATAGTATTGAACTGAGTCCCGGACATATGTAGGTCCTCTTCTAGGCCTTTCAGCCGTGCGGCCCTAGTTGGGTCCAACACCTGGTTTGTGCCAACTGTCATGAAGATAGGTAGGCGTATAACTCACGTTGCGTTGTTCCGGTCCATCTGGTATCATGAGGATTCGTTTTTCCGGTCAACAGGGGACCGACGAAGCCAATAGTGCACTCGAGGACTCACGTAATTCATGATGTAGACGAGTACAAGGAAGGTGGTCCGAAGATCTAGCTTTCGAAGGAGCGTTTTTTCAACTCGACTTCGTCTTTCGGTACCATCAACAGTTTCGTTGAAGGTCCCCGACTGTGTAAATGTGCCATATCCAAGCGGCTCGCTCTCGTCGTGGAGAAGTGTGTCGTGGCCTGTTGGAGCGACATCGAACGCCATTCCGCCGTCAGACGCCGATAGAAATAGCTCAGAGACAGTGGGGTCACGCTGGGCGAGGTTGTCGTATTCCGCTAAGCCGAACACTGCATCCCACACACTTTAGTCTCTTTTCCGCTTCCCACTTTCATCAAGTATGTCGGCAGCGGCTATTGTGCTATCACCCCCGACGACACCCTCCACCTACCACAGGGTGGTATCCCCGACTTTGCGGATCCCTTCCGATCCCCAATTACCCATTCCCGTTGGTCTCTTGGCATGTCAACGTAAGTTGTCGAGTTGAAATTTACAGACCCGAACTGAGGAGCTGTCTCCTCCACAAGGCGATCCGCTCCTCCGCGAGCTGGAAACCACCCTTGTGAGCTGCATAGCCTCGCAGTCCGGTCCGGCGCCAAGTGGAAGGAAAGGGAAGAAAGACACCGTAGCCGCAGCACCAAAGTCATCCATACTCGAGGTCATCTTGCATGATACCATCGTGTTTCCCGAGGGCGGTGGCCAGCCCTCCGATACTGGATTGATCCAGACTGTCAATGGATGTACTTGGAAAGTTATTCAAGCAAAGCGCTATGGGGGCCATGCCGTCCATTATGTACAAGTTGATAGCACCGAGACGGATATCCTCCACTTTGTCCCGGGAACTAAGGTCATCGTCAAGCTTGGTGATGCCGATTGGGATCGGAGGTACGATCATGTAGGTTTTCACAACTTGCCCAGTCTCGGCATGCTGAAACGTCACTATACAGATGACCATGCATACCTCCCAACACCTTCTGTCTGCTGTGCTTGAGAACCGTCTCAACATCCCAACGCTTTCCTGGTCTTTGACAGATGCACCTGCCCCATGCTACGTTGAACTTTCAAGAAGCATGACTGCAGAGGAAATCCAATCCATACAGACCGAGGCTAACCGGTATGTCTTCGAGGGTCGCCATGTCCACGTCGAGGTGCAGGAGATGGCAAAGCCACATGAACTCGACCAATCAGCAGATCCTGCGCGTGGGTTTAACAAGGCAATCCCTACTGACTACACTGGTGGGATTATGAGGGTCGTAGTTATCGACCGCATCGATCGGAACCCGTGAGTGCTTCACCACCCTTCGTGAAATAAGCTTAATGTGGACTACTTAGTTGCTGTGGTACTCATTGGCCCACCTTGCACAACCTTCAGCTCTTCTTGATCCCTCAAACCGAGACCCTCTCTCGCTCGAACACAACCTCTGCTAGACTTTATTTCCTTGCGGGACGAAGGCTCATCGAATACCTCACCAACACGCAGAGACAGCTTGCATCCACTGCAGCAACTCTCAGTTGTGGGGCTCTTCAAGTACCAGCTCGTGTGGAGCAGGTGGTGGATGAGCGCAAGAAAGCAGAAAAACGGGTTGACGACTTAGAATCCGAACTTGCGAAGCACATTGCCAAGAACATTCGGGAGGAAATGGGACAATTTACAGGCACCGTCTTCGTCAAACATATTCATCGAGCGGACGATTCGGTTAATCCACTTGGATTCCTGTCCTCCATAGGTTCTGTATTGGCAGGAACTGCTCCTTCTGACAGCCAGTATCTCCTGATCCTATCCTCTACGCCATCCGCTCAACTCGCAACAAGTACCAACGTCTTCCTGATACTCGGTTCGGCTGAACAACACGTGAAGGCAGCAGGAGAGCAGTTGAAGGCCAAACTCGGAGTTAAAGGTGGAGGCAAAGGCCCGAGATGGAGTGGAAAGTTCGTTGGTGTTTGGAAAGGAGGACGGGAGGATGCTGTCATCGCTGATGCCTTTAGAGTCGTCGAAAACTAACAGAGGTTTTAGTTGAGAATGTCCATTGAATGCAGTCTCGGTCCGACAGGTAAAGCTTCAAGTCCCCCCCCCCCCGAGGAGGCAAAGTATCGAGCCGAAGGCACGCTCTTGGCCACACCAAACGAGAATTCTCCACGTCGGTTGCACGTCGGTATCTTGTCAATGTCATTCCTGTTAAATTGCCACCGGGAGGCACGGTCCGGCTCTCCGTCCCTCAATCTCACCGAATCCAGTGGACTGCCAAAGCTGGTGTCAATGCCATGTTGATGACATGTCTATCTAAGCTCGGTCCCATGACCTGCGACCGGTATATTGCCGGTACGTATAGCTGGCTGGTCCTACATAAATTAGAAAAGAGGAAAGACGTTTTTCCTGTCGACCGCCATGGCTGCAACTCATCGGCTTTCAGACACAGGATTCTTCCCAGATGAAGAGAAGGAACAGGACCTGAAAATCCCTCAGGCTGATCACGATGCAGAGTTCGGCGGCACCGAAGCGCGCAAAATCCTTGAACGCAAGCTTTTGTGGAAAATCGACCTGCGTATGTCAATTCTAGTCGTAATTTACATCCTGAACTACGTAAGTTTACCCATCGGATTTCACACCAGCACTCTGCTAATAGTCCGAGTAGATCGACCGGAACAATGCTGGGTAATGCACCCTACGTTGTCTGCATTGTGGATGCCTCCACTGATGTCAGAATAGTGCTGCCCGAGCAAGAGGGTTAACAACCGACCTCCACCTCGTTGGCCAACAGTTCGCAACTTTGCTTTCTATCCTCTATGTTGGCTATATCATCATGCAGATACCTTCGTAAGCCATGGGTTGTCTCCAAGTTGATACGCAGGCTAACTAACAATGCTTTAGGAACATGTTCTTGAATTACATCGGAAAGCCATCGCTATACCTGCCCGGCTGCATGCTTGTCTGGGGTGTCATTTCCGCTCTGACTGGCGTGACGAAAAAGTATGTTGCCCATGCATCCCCAGGTCAGAGTTTGACTTGCATCCGTCATTAGCTTCACTGGAGCACTCCTCACTCGCTTCTTCCTTGGATTCGTGGAGGCAGCATTTTTCCCTGGTTCATTGTTCTTGCTCTCCAAATGGTCCGTAGTTCATACGTTGCAACTGAAGTCCAGCTCACGTGACCTACTTGATAGGTACAAAAGAAGTGAAATCGGTTTCCGTACTGCGATTTTGTACTGCGGGAATATCATAAGTAACGCATTTGGAGCGCTCATTGCTTCCGGTATTCTAGGGGGAATGAATGGTGTCCTGGGCCATGCTGCGTGGAGGTAAGTCTGATGCGTCACATACCAGCAACACAGTCTGACGTGACTCGATGCAGGTGGTTGTTCTATGTTGAAGGAGCGTTGACGTGCTTTGTTGCTATCTGCGCGATCTTCATCCTTCCGGATTTCCCGACCACCACTCGTTGGCTCACAGATGAAGAACGCCGACTTGCGCTAAAACGCATGGAGGAAGATGCAGGTGTCGGTGACCAAGGTGAAACTGAGATCGGCGGTAGGGCATATGGTCTATACCTCGCTGTCACCGACTGGAAAGTCTGGTGGTTTGCTCTCGCAATGACCGCCCAGGTCGTTGCACTGTCTTTCAACGCCTACTTCCCGACTCTCAGCGCCACGCTTGGCTACAATCCTACCATCACCCTGGTGCTGGTTGCTCCTCCATTCATTTTCGCGGTCATTTTAGCATTCTGGTTGTCCAGGTAAGGAGTCAATTATCTCCAGCGATATAGAAACGGATAGGGACTCTTCCAGGCGTTCGGACGCGAAGCAAGAGAGGTTCTACCATATGATTTCCTCCTATATTTTAGGAATCATTGGGTTCATCATTGCCATCAGTACTATGAACACGGCGGCGCGTTATGTGTCTCTGTAAGTGTCCCGTTGGCTCGGACACAACTGCGGTTTCTGACTTGCCAACAGTTTCCTTATGGCACAATCGTATGCTGGATTTGTGGTTATGTACGCGTGGATGAGCAACTCGTTCCCCCGTCCTCCATCCAAGCGTGCTGTTTGCTTGTCGCTGATCAATGGATTCTCGCAATTGGGCAACATTGCCGGATCGTGAGTCAAGTTCTGGATCGAGGGGAAATTTAGTGATAACCTTTGCCCGGTAGCTATGTCTGGCCATCAAACTGGGGTCCTACTTACCGTTATTCGTACGGTATCTGTATTGCTTGCTCAGGCATCGCGATTGTCATGAGTTGGGTGTTCAGAGAGCACCTCAAGCGGCTCAACGAGCAGCTGGACGAAGAAGAACGGAAGAACGGGGTTACTGAAAAGGGCTATCGATACCTGCTTTGAAACAAGAACTATGGATGAATCGTTTGTTCGTTCATGGGAGTATCGATATGACACTTTACGAAAAACTGGCTATTGAATTTCTTATCGATGCTCGACGAAGCAGTATTCAGAAACGTTGCTTGAATGAGGCGCCGATAATACCCTATCTCGTCTAGTGATGACGTCCATGCTGACCTTGAAGTGATTATAATTGATCAAAGACCACGCTGGCGGCCGTCATGAGGTCCGGAAACGTGGGCCGAGTAGATAGCACGTGCGCCCCTGTAGTAGCCAGCAGCCTCTAGCAGGCCAGCGAAGGCTAAGGAGAATAGGATTAAAAAGTAAAAACAGTACTGGGATCGTGGCTCGGCATGGCTCTGGCTGATAGATTTTGTATGTACACACTGTATCGATGGGGTGAGTTGATAATAAAATGGGGAGAATTCAAGTTTGTGGTGAGATGTCGCGTAGTACTTAAAGTATGTGTCATTATACCCCAGCAAGTTGGCTGTGAACCTCGAAGCGGTTCCCCATCGCGCTCTCTCTCGTCTTCCACCATCTACACTTTGCCAACCCACCCGCATCGACGACCACGCCGCGACTAAATATCCGCACGACTCTAACGGCCACAACAATGAACTCTCTCGCCATCATCTCCCGCCAATTCGAGGTTCTTGCCTCGGCTCGCACTCCCCCATCCACCCCCAGCGACGAACCACCCAGTTTTCTATTCCACAAACCTCCCGTGAAGCGCCGTGGCTCAGACTCTGGCAGCTCTCTGAAACGTACCAGCACCTGGTCCGATAAACTCTTCCTCGATTCATCAAATCAACCCGGCCCTTCACGACCGAAGCGCTCCTACTCCTCTCCCTCTGGCTTCTTGCCAATCCCATTCCCCAAACCACCTGCCTCCGATACAACAGCTAGATCACAAGCAAGGCTTAGACTCAGGAGCGCGTTGAGACGTCTCTTCTTCGTTCGTGTGTTTGTCATCGTCTGGAATACTATATGTGCTACCTGGGCTTCCTGGGTTCCCGGAGACGTAGAGGGCACCGGGAAACAGCATGGAACCGACCAGGTCGCTGACAGCGACCCGACGGCTCGCGACCTGAAAGAAGGAGAGGTTCTGCCACCAGTATTCGCTCCTTCGATTCCTCGGCCGCCGCCTACAGATCCCCCGTACCACTCTGCGAACGAGATTCGTCCAGAGACCGAGATAACTGGTCTTCCAACTCCTCCACCATCACCCGTTTCTGAGCCCTCACCAGCATCTTCATCTGGAGAAAGCACGCGACCATCACCAGCAACCGAAGCTACTCGCGAAACGACGCCACCATTGTCAGCTCACAAGACACCCTTCCACTTCCCCAAGACGCTGGTACTGGACTTGGACGAGACCCTCATCCATTCAACGTCAAAACCCATGTCTCTTGCATCCAGCGGATTCAGTCTGCTCGGGTTTGGGAGGCGGAACAAGGGTCACACTGTGGAGGTAGTACTCGGTGGTCGGAGTACAATGTATCATGTATACAAGCGACCGTTTGCGGACTATTTCCTCCGTAAGGTGAATCATGACGGTTGAAAGTCCGTCACCTCGATAGATGTCTGACTTACTTCAGGTGTCCGGATGGTACACCCTTGTGGTGTTCACCGCGTCAATGCAGGAATATGCGGATCCAGTGATCGACTGGTTAGACGCCGGGCGTGGCATTCTTGCACGTCGTTTCTTCCGGGAGGTGCGTCCGTGATCCTTATACGGTTGGCTTGCCCTCATCCATTGTCAGTCTTGCACGCTGCTCCCCAATGGCTCGTATACCAAGGATCTATCAGTTATTGAACAAGATCTCTCTCGCGTTTGTCTTGTTGACAACTCACCTATCAGCTATCGCGTCAATGAAGGTCGGTGCCAGTTCACTATTGATTCTGGAGCCCCAGCTAATAAATTCCACACAGCGAACGGTATACCCATAGAGGGTTGGACTCATGACCCACATGATGAAGCCCTACTCGACCTGTTGCCGATCCTCGACTCCCTGCGCTTTACTTCTGATGTTCGCAGGGTTCTTGGACTCCGTGGTTTCTCCTCGTGACCACAGATTTTTGACACCCTCATCGACCCACAGAGGTCCCACTACACTCTCGTACTTTGCATTCTGTCACACACATTCACTTCACTTCTTGCATGCATCCGCATTCCCTATTACATCCATTCCAGGCCGTCGTCGCATAATTTAATACTGCTTGTCCTGTACACTATTCACCCAAATCATATCCAAGAGTCAGTAACGAGCACACAAACGCGTGATGATTATTAAATGAGGTGGATGGGATATCGGTAGTAGATGAAGAAACACGCAATCCAGACAAAGAGGAACGAGGCTAAAGTATCGTACAATATTACACATCATATCGCCAGCGCGGCCTGCAACTCTTTCAGCTGTGCTTCCTCGTCGTCCTCCACTGCAACCTGCTTGGCTGAAAAGAAGACGGACGGAATGACCAAGAGGTTCATAGCAATGAGATTTATCTGACTTACGCGCTTCCCGTGCGCCTGGAGGTATATGAACAGGGACATGCTCCGCACCGGCTAGACGTTCATCTAGTTGTTCTTGCTCAAGTTCAGCCAATTCTTCCTTGAGCTCGTCCTAGGGGGTGTCGTCAAACTCGCCATCTCTTGTTGAAAAGAAACTGATTACCTCGTCCGCAAGGTCCGTAGGCGCAGATATTGCCTCTGCAATCTCGTTGGCTATCTCCCGTTGCTCCCCGATCCTCGACATCGTTGCATCCACATCAGTAATTTTCCTAGAGAGCGTTACAATCAGCCAAATAGCTAGAACCAGATGAACAACACCGACATGTTTCCGTGGATTCGTTCCAGCGCATCAGACGCCTTCTTCATAGCTTGCATCGTCTCAAGGTTGAGGTTCGCAGATTCTAACGTATTGATCTGCTGTTCCAGCTGTAAGCGCTGTCCGTTCAACCGTTCCATCTCGGCCTCGCTCTGCTTCTTCCTACGCAACGCCTGAGTTGCCACTGTTCCGAACGCGAGGAGACTTCAGCGAACGTGGATATTGGATTGTTGATGGCTCGCACCAGCTTTATTCGATACAGCATTTGCTTTCGCTTTCTTCAACTCTTCTTCTATCTTCTTCTGGAGGAAGTCCTCTTTCTTCTCAATCATCTGCAGTTGTTGTCTGAGCGACACGATAGCATCCCGGGCAGCCTGTTTGGAGTCCCGCCTCCCTCCGAACAAAGATAGGAAGCTAGCCATCATTGTCCACGAGTTGGGAAGGTGCTGTAAGAATAGAGGGAGAAAGATATGGAACGTAGACAAGAGAGCTGCTGGTAGTTTCACTGCGGGACAGTTGGTGCTAAGCCACAGGAGTGACTGTGTGTTCTTGATATGGAAATACCCCCTCTGAGCGCAATCACTCACTACGGTACCGACAGCACACCTGGTTCCAAGACTGGTCCTCAGCATCGTCTATCCACATATATACATCCAAGCACGAACAATCGGCAATTATGGTATAAACTGGACCGTCTAGCTATGCAAGGCCACCAGTCTTTGGCCATTAGATGGGAAGCAACTATAAAGTAGTCTACCAAGATTGGTCACTCCTCCTTCCTATCGTCAGATCCACTGTCGAGGGTGTTAGTGGAGTTCATTTCAGGGTCGATACACTTACCCCTCCTCATCGCTTCTGTCGTCAGATGCCCCCTGGCCCATCACAACTCGATACGCAATACGACATATCATCCAAAACCAGATGACCTGAAGCACCTTGGGACAGTGCTAAGCATCAAAAGAAACAATAGGTCATGATAAAACTTACCTGCAATGAGATCAACAGGGAGGTGAAAACCTTGTGCGTGAGCGGAGACAAATAGTTTCCCCTCTCTGGTGCCCACAACTCCGGGACATGTCGCACGGAGTCCACCCAGACTGATTTGATGGCGATGATGAAAAATACGTGTCGAGTGATAAACCATGAAAGGAGGAAAAGAGTAAAGGTCATGTCGCAAAGGGTATATAGACCAATGTATCGCAACATTTTTGCAAGCTGGAAGTGAACCATGAGATCAAACGCTGTAGACCGTGCAGGAGACTCACGGGTAAAAAGATATCACAGCAGTCCATCAACACCATAATGAGACACCCGATACGGGTGAAGTTATAAGCGTAGCTTGCGACCATGAGGATAATGGTTATGACGTGATGCGTCATCATTTGAACATGATCCTTCCTTCGAGCTTCGGCGTTGAGGATCAACACTTGATGCAGATAAAAAGCGGTTTGCGTAAGATAATATAACTTGACAGGGCCTGCCAGCAGAATGTGTGGATAATTCATCCATAAATCTACGGGATGTAAGAGTTGCGTTGGGAGATTGCGGTGGACGTACTGGAAAGACAAAGAGTTAGGACTGATTATTCCGTCATCGGGAACGTTCACTTACAACCCCAAAGGAGAAGTTTATGGTATAATATATGACCGACCAGCCTTGCTCGGCGAATCTCAGCATGCTTCTATGTATCCGACGGGCATCCCTTTTTGACATTATTGGTAGTGCTCCATCCGCGTGACTAACGACGCCATTCTGAACCGGCACTCCGTTGCTCGAGGGTTTGGCTGCACCGTTGGCTTTAATCTTCTGCCTTTGTGATCTTTCCCAGTCGCGGGTAAGCCTCCATTCGGCAAATGGTTCCATGACATAGATACGCGTCAAGTCGCGCAGTACTGCCATGATAGTAATGCATGTGACGATGAGGCAGGCATCGAGGATACCGGTGGTATAATAGAGGGAATCGGGGAATGAATCAGGATCTGCGGGTGAAGGTGCGGGGTATGAGAGGGTAAAGAACGGAATGAGGAACGACGGAAGCCATTCTGGAGCTTGCAGGCTGTTCATCTGGACGCGTTGGATGGAGTCGTCAAAAATTTCATAGACTCTGGAGAGAAGGAACGTTCGAGCTCGGGTGCGGTTTTTGCACTTGTTTGCCTGGTTACGTTTCGGGGGTTAAAACACAACCAAAGCTGAGCTCGCTAACGACACAAAAGCTCAATGCGTCGCTTGGGACTGGACAGTCGCGTATGAATTCGCGTTCGAGGACGCGACAGACGACGAAGAGGACTAGGGCAAGCTGGGGTCTACAGTGGGTCAATAACTTGAATTTAGCACCGTGGGAGCAACCTGCCGGATCGAGTATTCAGCATGTTGACAGGTGAAATGTGGGTGAGAGAGAGCAGAGAGCAGCGACATGGCTTCATCGTCTGCACCAAACACGACGCTCTATATTAACAACCTCAATGACAAGGTCAACAAGGAAGAGCTGCGCTCACAGTTATACGCCCTCTTCACTACCTACGGGAAAGTAATAGATGTCGTAGCATCCAAAAACCCAAAAATGAGAGGACAGGCGTTCCTCGTGTTCACTGATCTTGCTGCCGCAACGACCGCGATGAGAGCATGTGAGGGTATGGTCTTCTACGATAAACCGATGGTGAGTTTCGTCATGTATACATTGATGCAATTCAATCAACATATCCCATCGCGTAGCGCATCAACTATGCAAAGTCAAAGTCATATGCGACCTCCCGAAGAGAAGACCCCAACTTTGTCCCTCCAACCTCTGTGCATGCACGACCAGAAGTTGCACAGATAGGGAGGCTTACACTCTCATCTGCGGATAAACGACAGAGAGACGACGATGCCGTCGATGGCCAGCCCCACGCGAAGCGGGAGAAGTCCCAAGAGGATGAAAGTGACGAAGAGATGGAGATCGATGAGGATGAAGAGCACGCACAACACCCAAAACCACTAGGTAGGCGCCTATACCATTCGAGGAATATTCACCTTCGACTATCGTTTGAAGCACATATGCCTGCTCCGATACAACAGCCATCGTCACGTCTACTGTGTACAAATCTACCACAGGAAGTGACGGACGATGTCCTTTCCGTTCTGTTCCAACAGTACGTATCCTCGCACTCTTTTTACATCATTTGACCCCTTGCCGTAGATATCGAGGCTTCTTGTCAACGCACGTGGCACAATCACCAACGCCAAATGCTGCTGGTACAAAGGTCAAAATGGCGCAGGTATTCTTCGAATCTGCTGAGCTTGCCTCGACCGCAAAAGAAGCTTTGGATAACTTCACTCTAAAAAAAGGATGGAAGATGAGCGTTGTATACTTTTGATCGTTTCCTCGCAATGGATATTTTTACGTGTACAGTGGTAGTTCTGAGCTTAGGGCGCACGCCAGTCGTGAGGTAAGCGCTTTTGTTTCTACTCCATACTTATGTACCAAGCAGTCGCGAGGTGAGCACGATAGTAACTCTTACTTAGTGGAAGCAGTTGTGACAAACTGCTTACTGTGCTCCAAGTCCTTCGGAATCACAGATTATCATCGCGAGTGATTGACGGTTGGACTCAGTTGGGCGATGACAACATGACGCATACGCATACACGAGTGGATTTACTCCATCCCAAAACTATCATGCTCTTGGGTAACCGCTACATGATACTGACTTGTTATCATGGTGCTTGAGGTTATGTTTGATTACTGAGATGTACTCTGAGTGGTTTACTATTGTCCAAGTACACATTCAAGCGGCGATAACGGCATGCCAGTATGTACCAATCTGGGGCATCCAAGTTTGCCCCTCCACAGCGCATGAACGTTCGAACGCTGTAGCATAACTTCATTCACCATTCCGATGTCCTCATTCTTTGGTCTGTAAGTTATCGATCGCTCGTATTCATCAGATACGATGCCAACTCGTAGAATCGTGACTCTTATTATAGAGGAAAGACACGAACCTTCAAACCGCGCAAGGACATCCCTGAGGGAACAAAGCAGTACCAGCTACGCAAATATGCAGAAGCCACGCTGGTAAGGCACAACTGGGTCGGTCCACGAATGTCCTGTATTCTGATATCGACCGATTGCGCAAGGGATCGGGCAACTTGAGGCTCGCAGTCCAATTGCCAGAGGGGGAAGACTTGGATGAATGGCTCGCTGTTCACGGTATGTCTAGTTCATTTGCAGATATGTCCCATGGAAATCTCATATTCCAAGCGCAGCTGTTGACTTCTTTAACCATCTGAATATGTTGTACGGAACGGTAACGGAGTTTTGCACTGTACAGGAGGTACGCATCATCATGTCGATTCTATTCCGGATCTCATCCCCATGCGTTAGTGTCCGATCATGTCTGCGGGACCTCGGTGAGAAGAACCCAACCAGCGTCTCCAGTCCATCTCTAATCCGTTCGAAGCTACGAGTACTTGTGGGAAGATGGCGTCAAGTACAAGAAACCTACGAAACTTCCAGCTCCTGAATACGTCGATGCTCTCATGAACTGGGCCCAGAATATTTTGGACGACGAGACAGTCTTCCCGAATAAAATAGGTGTGTCGGTGTATTGCATTCTGGTTTCTGGACATTACCAACCTATGGACGTCCCCAGGGGTTCCATTCCCTCGCACTTTCCGTGACACTGTCCGAACCATCGTTCGAAGGCTATTCCGCGTTTACGCACACATATATAGCAACCACTTCGACCAAATCTGTGCATTGGGTATCGAAGGTATAGTTAATGGACCTATCGTGTGTTCGATGCCGTTGACTGGACCATCATCAATTCTAGCCCACTTGAACACTAGCTATCGCCACTTTTTCTTGTTCATCAACGAAGTAACTCTCCCCCATTTCCTGATTTTGCTCATACTCATCTATCTTGGTGCATCGCAGTTCAATCTCGTAGACAAGAAGGAGCTAGCTCCATTGGATGAGCTGAATGATGCTATTCTTGCCGAAGACAAACCACGGTGATCCAGCTTGATTTGCTCGTTTCGCCAGGATTTCCAACAACGCTACGTTGATTACCCACACTGCACTTGGATGCCTTGATAGATGGAAAAGGAAGTCATTGAAAGTCTATGCATGCTCGTTGTACCCTTTGATATCACCCCCACGTATGTACGCAATTATCATAATACAGGTTTGCTAATGTGGGCTTGTATGCGGAAGAGCCATGAAGAGGGACATGATTCATACAAATGCGAAATGCGAATGTGAGAAAGAGCTGAATGACCGTGCATGCACGGAGTGGAACAAAAAGACCAAAGATATAGGGGACAAACCGCAGCTGTTGTGCAGGAAAATAAGGACATAAACGAACATAAAATATGAGAACTTCAGGGTGTAGCCATAGTTCGGCTATCGACCTGAAACAGACGATGTCCTTAGATGGTTCTCTGAACAATGCTAAGTGCATGAATCACACATAGAGTGAGATACGTTACCTTCACGACAGACCATTGAATCATCAGCGTTTTGAGCCTTTCATGAAGCGTTCCTCGGCATGATTCGCAAGACAGTTGCTCGCCTAACGGTGCGAGCGCTGACTCCATTGTAGCTGTGGATAGGTCTGTGGCGTCCATAGTTAGATTTATACCTTTACTGCCCCGAAGTCCTCACCAGGTCTGGCATCCCAGGCGAGGTAAGCAGATGCTAATGCCCAAGCACGTGTCAGCCTTTTTTGCTCGTTAGAATCGCAGTTTAGGGTTGGGGGATGCGGCTTGGGTGGTGGTAAAAGGAGACGCTTAAGCGCGTCGGCTCGTCCAAAATGCAGGAAGAAGAGTCGTTTGAGATACTTGGGTCCAATTCGTTCCGCCATTTCGTCTGTTAGCGATGCAAGGGAAAACGAAAGCAAATACGCAGAAGTCGGAACAGCTAGGTCGTACAAGTCATGAGATGCAGCCAGCGCATAGAGCTCCAGGGGATAAATTGGTGCAAGAGACAGGAGAAGTGTGTGGAGCGGAGTCGACAGTGCAACGTGCATTTTGAGGGAAATACCGTATGCATTCATAGCAGAAAGTGCTGTTGCGAGTGAATCGAATGAAGGCGAATAATGCGAGCAAGACATGTCGTAAATTGCGTGCAAGACAATGTTGAGAACTGTAGAGGATTCCGGTACGAGAATCATCGGACCCATGGGACCAGACTTTGCTTTAGGGGAGGGGGGTAGTAAGGAGTTGAAGTTGTTGTCCGACGCGGCAAGGATGAGATTGGTGTGTACGTAGAAGAATACCGAATCGGATGACAGCAGGACAAGGTCAGGAGGAAGCGTGTGGTTCTGTGAGCCAGGAAAGAAAGTGGTAGAGACTGAAACGAGAGCGTTCTCATCCGGGGAGGAGTCCACCGGAGATGCGGTGAATGATTCCTGATGAACACGCTGAGGAATAGTCCATCGAGTGGGGGAGACCACTTACTGGCGGGGTGGGCACCTGAGTGACGGGTACACTACTCGGCGGTTCGACTCTCCCGGACACGGGTTTTTCTGGAGCGGGCATTTCAAGGTCAAGGGGCTCGGAGACAAACTGGAGGACAAAGTCCCAGTCTGTGTTCTCGACGGAGTTGGACATGACAGTTGGTGAGAGGGTAAAAGGAGAGTTGGAGAGTTGGGAAAGAATACTACAGAGGTTAAATACGTTGGGAATCCAGAGATATAGTGATGAGGGGGGGAGAGTTATGGACGTAACGAAACACACAGGGGGGAGCGGGCCAATCCTCTCGAGGTCTACATCTCCATAGCTCGCGGGGTTTGTAATCCAAATCGGAGTCAGATCTGAGTAAATCTCCCCATCTCGGCAGCCAGTGCCGCAACTTGATCGAAGAGCTACGGCCTACCAAACTAAGCAACTTAGTAAGTTCAGGGAAACTTGGGGTGTAGATCATATACGCCGCGATCTGCAGAGGTGGGTGCCAAGCTTTCGCATATGCTGGAGCATCACCGATGCAACCGCACATTACCTCCATATAGTCCTCACAGACGTATGCATTTGACCCAAAAAACCTGGATCGAGTCGTTCAGTTCATTAAAGCGCTTGACGCAGGCCAATCACACCTCTTTTGAAATGGTCATGTAGTATAGTAGAACAGCCGGGTGTTCCAGAAAATCGCAACATCCTCCGGAGTGACTCCACCGTATGACCATCGTTGCTGCACTTTCATGCAGCAGTTTCTAGGTCTTGCCGTCGTTTCTTATTCTTGATCTTGTGAATTTCTTCTCGCTCCCCGAAATTCGAATCATGCAGTTCCTGAACGCGGGGAAGTTAGCGCACGATAATCTGGCAACACAAAGGGGTTACCATATTTGCAAGACGCTTGGCGGTTGAGACAGTGTTAAGTTTGTCCAGTACTTTATCTTCTGGCAGGCTCATGAGCGTAAGCTTGGTCCCTGAATAAGATATATTTAACCATAGGAAACCATGCTGCCTGAAGCGACACACCGATGCGATCCTCAATCCTTAATATTCGAGGCTCGTCCTTTTCAGTAACAAAGCTGATTGCAACGCCTCCCTTTCCAGCGCGAGCAGTTCGTCCAACGCGATGAGTGTACTCTTCTGGTTCGTTGGGGAGATCCCAATTGATAACCATCGCCACGTCTTCAATATCCAAACCACGCGCACCAACATCGGTTGAAACGAGCACTGGAATAACAGCTGAACGAAATAGCGATAATGATGCCAGGCGTTCGCGCTGTGTAAGGCGAGAGTGCAGCGCAGTGCTTCGGATACCGAGAGTCTTCAGTAGACTCGTGAGGTAAGCGGCAGTACGAGGCTTGGTGCAGAAGATAATACTGGGAGGTGGTTGTACGATGTCGTCTTCCAGGGGTGGATTTTTTGCAGAGGGTTTGGGGGTATGTTTTCCCTTCGCGCCCTTTTTTGAAGGTACTGGAGGTGCACGGCGAAGGGATATCGTACTCTCCGGTGGATTGCAAAGAAGGTAAAACAGATAGATTTCTCGTACATGTGACGGTACAAGAACGTAATGCTGCTTCAAGCTTGTGACTGTTTCGACTCTAAGCCGCAATCAGAAAAGAACTTTGAACCCAGAGAGTACGCTTACGTAGATTCGGTTCGATGAAAGAATGGCTTCATCTTGCCTAGTCGCGGAGGTTTCGAAGCCAAGCTCTCAACAGGTGGTGTTAGCGTGGCAGTGAACAGGCATGTTTGCCGATCGATGGGTAAAACGTCGAATAAATACGACAGTTCCGGGGCGAATGTGGGTGTGAGCAAACGATCGGCTTCATCTAGAACCTGACCTGGGCTCTGCATCACAGTAATTGCGGGTGAATAATTCGATTTACCAGGAATTTTATTCTTGAGAGGTCCCAGTCACCGCTACTACTTTTGAGATGATCTACGATACGTCCAGGTGTTGCGACCACCACGTGCGGCCGGCCATCGAGTTCAAGCGCCTGCGTCATCATGTCCATACCACCCACGATAACTGATGTGCGGACGCTCAGCGGAGCGCCAAGCACCGCAAATTGTTCGGATATTTGAAACGCCAGCTCCCTGGTGAACGGTGCGATCAGCACTTTGCCTATACAAATACTATTCGCGTACCGTGTAGGTGTGAGGACAAGAGCAAAGATCCCATACGGGTCTACAGAGAGCTTTTGTAGAATAGGGATAGCGAACGCTATGGTCTTCCCAGAACCCGTCTTTGCATTGCCGATACAATCTCTCCCTGTAGGAATAAAGGATCAAAGAAAGGACCAAATCAAATTCTACGAACACCTACCCGCAAGGAGCGGCGGTATACATGCCAGCTGTATCTCAGTCGGGGTATGTATTGACATACGACGGAGCGCGGCTTCTAGTGCAGACGATATCCCTATATCACTAAACGAACTGGCAAGGTGTGTCCGTCCACGGTTCGATTTTGGTATAGGTATTGAGGCTGAAGTCGAAATCGATGTTGTACGAGACAGCTTGAGGCGTCCACTATCTTCGATGACGTTCTTCGAATCCGGGAGGCCATTATCTACTTCTTCTTCATCCTCCGGCTCCAAAAAGGATTCTTGCTCGCCCTGTAGTCCTTCTTCTGTCTCATCTTCTGAACTTGAAAATGAACCTGGTCCTGATCCATCACTGGGACTCGCAACGCGTCGGCGGTCCGTTTGTGCAGAAAAACGTGTCTTCTTTGGATGAGGTTCTTCTTGCAACCTAAGGAGTTCATCCGTGGACAGTTCGTCGCGTTTTTGTTTCGGCATGAAGCTTCACTTGGGAGTTATCAGTGATACTTGTACAACTCGTACTCAGACTCGTAGGACAAGAGACGAAGATTTCAGGGGTTGTCACGTATGGTCACATATCGTGTAGGTCACGTTCCAGACGCTGGTTACATCTATGCATGCAACAGGGAAGTAAGGTACTATGTGATACGTATGATGAACAGTTTAACGCTACAATATCATAGTTACATCGAGGTTCGTTATGGTCGTCATAGGTCATGTCACCTTTTTTGGTCTCGTTCAATTCCGGACATCGACTAGGATCATTACCGAAAACTGGACACGTCACTGCAGACCACCTTCTCAGGAGCTGCTCAGCCCGTCGTTACTGCTCCCCGTGCTTGGGTTCCAAGGATACCAAGAAACATCGGAGGGAATGCACTGCGCAAAGTTGTGCATTGCATGGTGATCGGTGGTCTGCAGACGAAGGTTGCCAGCATGATAGTTTAAAGGTGAGCAGGAATTCGACTCCGGAAGTGCAATATGCACCTGAAAGGCCGATTCGTTCTGGAGCCTCGGAAACTGCCCGAGACCAACACTGGGAAGATAATACCCAAGGCTGTCCTGGTATGCTGGATGGAGTATGGGATACGGGACTGGGGAGGGACTGAACATTGCGGGTGTCTGAAAAGGTTCGCACATTAGTGATTCGGCTTCGTAAGGCAAAGGTGGGAATAATACTAACAATCTCTAGGCCTCGAATCATATCAGACAGACCCATCTGTGGAATGTCGAGAGCTGGGGAGCCTAACTGGTAGTCGAGCTCGTGCCTCCCGGCGATCGAAGTATGAGAGGCCACTGGAAAAGAGTCGGACCCATAGGGGTGCGTAAGCGGAGTGAACGGAGGCAGCAAATTCGGCAGCGAAAGGGGGGAGAGTGGGGAGAGCGAAGAGGATGCAGAGGTAGGGGATTCCGATGGAGTCGAGGACAAAGAGACCGGAGAAAAATTGGGCGACGGATGCGAGTCGTGGAGAGCAGCAAATATACTGTCGCGATAGGGTGACTTGGATGGGCGACTTCGGCGGGTCCGAGAACGAATGGCTGGGCCAGAGGAGTGCCCAGCGATGCCGGTGTGCTCCTCCCTCAACGATCGAATGAAAGCCTTTCCACGATCGGCCAGTCTCGAGTCCTTCCTTTCCTTGGACGAAAGCTTACCGGCCTCCTTGCGGGATGGCCTGAACTTGTAGGAAGGATATTTGGCATAGTGCGCGGCCTGAATAGCCGCGGCTTTATCGTGCCAGACGGCCTTTTCGGACTCGGAAAGCATGTTCCAGCATTGACCAGCAATGCGGCTAAGGTTCTGTTGACGTTTCTCGATTTCTGGAGGGATGACGCCCTTCTTGAGAAAATCAGAGCGATAGAGCATGAAGGCATTGGGGGGTCGAGGGATGTGTTTGGGCTGCTCATGCTTGGCGTCTTGGCCTGCGCAGACAGAATAGTTCTCGTCAATGAATCGGATACGTGAGGGTAATAATGGTGTGGCATGGTAAAGGGAGGCTTCCGGATCGGATAAAGGACTGGTGTCGCCCGGGAAAGAGGAAGGAGCAGAGTGCGGGCGGGCGTAGCTGTCAACTAGGGTGACGGAGAGATGTGACGAAGCGACACCAGAATAATGGGACGATGGAGGTTCTCGATATCCTGGCTCGATGCATTCGCCGTCTGGAAAGATAAATTCTGTAGAACGCAAGTCAGCGATTGATCCAGAGAAGTGTGGAGGTAGATTGACCGTGGTCGTTGGATATCATTTGAAAGGTGATAAGATGAAGTGTGCAGGATGCGCGTTGAGAATGTCTTCCTGGTCATACTTGGGCCTCTTTATAGGGCTTAAGCGAGGGGTGTTTTCGTGGAAGGTGTCCATCGGCCGCACATAAGCGAACGCGAGATGCGATGGTTACATTGAAAGGCATTCCGATGAAAGAGTTGTCGCACAAAGTCGACAGGGACCAGCGTGGAATGCTTCGGGGACGTGAGCGGGTGATGAGCATGAGTGCTCTCCGAAAGGCGTAGACCACGTGATTTGAACAATCCAAGTCGGAAGGTTGCGGGGACACGTTGCAAATAACTAGCTTTTTGCTCCGGGGTAAAGCCCAAGGCATCATTGATAAAATGGCTGGCGGCGCGGCTGCTCCTTCGCCAATCAATCGGCCACAATATTCGCGTGACATCAGGGAATCTGTTTGGACTCATTGTACCCACCTACACTCTCATCACGATGTGATAATGAAGTGATTATAGAAAATTGTGTGGCCTGTAACTTCACTGCTGGTCAGTACCATTACCATCGCTTGTACAAGTTCGCGAGACAGCGCACGAAAGTGTGAAACGCGTTTGTGTTAACGAACCTGATCGATCAACACGAGGCAGACCAATGTTCTTGGTCCGCCTCATGTTCGACCTCGTGTTGACTGATCAGCTCCAACTACTCACATCGACTCGATACCACTCTCATGTCGAGGATTCTTGATAAATTCTGCAGGGCCACGCAGAGCAGGCGACACCAGAGGGGAATCGATTCACGGCGCACATGCTCATCAAGCTCATCGTTCCCAGGAAAATAACGGTCTTCAACAAGCGCCTTCCACGTGTCCCTTGGATATACATATACTGGATAGTGGCAAGTGGCAGCGATGGAAGATACATGCGTCGGGAGAATCGGAAGCAGCGAATGCATGCTGTCGGGAAAAATCTAGGCTTCCTGACTGAATGGCATACTTGATTAACGAAACGTGGCAGAATAGAAAGACGTACGATTGGGTCTATATCGAGCTCGGAAGAACCCAGCGAGTCTCCCCCGCTGCCTTCTTTACCCGATTCATGATTGCTAACCCTTCGTTTTCCTCTGGAACTTCCTCCACCAAAATGAGGTTGACATCCTCCCTCTCCAACGTCAACAACCCATCAAAAAGACGCTGTGCTATGACCGATAAATCCGACAACGGCCCTAGTGGATATTGATGCCACTGGATGACTGGATCTTCCAGCAGCGTCTGGGCGAGAAGCGATTCAGATGGTGCCAATAACCCGACTTTGAGCGGCGTATGTGAAACGTTGGAGCCCTTCAGTGAGGTCAGAAAAGCAGAGGACGAGATTATCTTTATTCCGCTGGGTGGGTTTGAGGCTGTCCGTAGCAGGATCACAGGGACTGAGGGTGAGTAATGACGGTATTTCATGCCTGGAGTAACCGGGGCTTGCTCCATGATGTCGTCCATAAAGTCACGGCGGTGGACGAGGACGCTGGGTATCGATCCTTCAGGAAGAGAGGTGGAGAGAGTCTGCTCTATTTGCTCTACGGTGACACCTCCCGGTCTAAGAACACGAATGTTGCCATCCTCGTGCAAGCCATCTATGACCGTGCTCTCCAACCCGACATCGCAAGGCCCGCCGTCGAGGATGAGTCTGATTTTGCCATTAAGGTCGCGGAAGACATGCTCAGCGCGCGTTGGGCTTGGTTTTCCGGAGGAGTTGGCACTGGGAGCGGCTATTGGGGCGTTGGCGGTGGCAATGAGTGCACGAGCGACAGGATGTGAAGGCATTCTGATGGCGACAGTTGGATGGCCCGCAGTGATGATGCTGGGTATTTTGGTGGGGTTGGCGGGGAACAAGAGAGTGAGCGGCCCGGGCCAGAATGTGCTCATCAATACTTGATATGATGGAGGGAGAGTGTAATTTGGAGGAAGGAGGGACTCAAGCATAGCCCGAGAGGAGACATGTACGATGAGTGGGTTGTCGGCTGGACGACCTTTTGTTGAGAAAATACGAGAGGAAGCTTCGGTGTTGAGAGCCAGTGCGCCGAGGCCATAGACAGTTTCGGTTGGGAAGGCGATGGGGTGAAGAGAATTGATATGTTGAGCGGCGGAACGGAGGGAAGCGCGTGTGTGATGGGAGGTGATTTTAGGCTGGCCGTTCTGGTCGAAGGAGATGGATGCAGGGTCGCATTTGAGCACCTGGGTGGAGACCTGGGTGGATACCCGGAAGGAGGACATGGTCAATGCGATGGACAATGGAAAGGACTGTCGTCGGAGTCTCGGGAAGAATGACTCTGCTCCGAGCCTGAGCATGGACATATCTATCTATCACAATCGTAGACACACAAGTAGACATTTCAGGACCAAGCATGAGTCAAGTTAATTATTAGTCTAGTAGTCACTTATTCTTGTCCAGATGTAACGGGCATATTCAGTCCAACTCTCCGTGCTGTAGCCTCTATCCGCTCTTCTGCTGTGAGGTCGAAGAGCGGGTTGTATCTCTCCAGCAGTGTCTGTATGATCGAGTCAGCGGAGCACTATGGCGGAGACGCGGGGCGGCTACCTTGTGCTCCCTCTGCGAACGCATAAAAGTCACGATATTCTCCGCGTCATGATTGAACGACTCTCGCCCACAGTTTCGCTCGAACATCCCTCGTAGATTGGCTGGAATTTCCGTGTTTCGCTGTGCTCGCGGATAGATGCTCTGCAACGATGAGTTAGACTTTGACTGGAGACCTAGCGAGCAGTGTTCACCGCTTTGGCCACCTCTCTGGCGATACTACGATACAGTCGTGTGTGCGTCATGTCAAAGCAAGTGAATGTGACTGAATGAGGACTTGGCGAGTGTCCACCGTCGCGTCTGTCCCTCGCTTGTCGCGTCAAAGCGCGTGAGACTGCAACCATTATGATCGATATGGATACTGTACTGTCAGTCTATTGTTCGTCCATCTCGGTTCAATCAACATCCATTCACATTCTCAGCGAAGACGAGCAGAGAATGTGCCAAAGCGGCAGCAACTCGCCACCCGTTGCTTGTTCCACCCAGCCTGCTAGTTAAAAGCCACACCTAATTTCATCCATTCCATATTCACTCCCTCGCCCTATCAAGACCAGCGACTCAATCAACCCCACACTCAATATGGCTAATTTCCGTTGCCCAAGCGCTTCTACATGCTCAACATCGTCCACGCAGAATGTCCAGACCACGGTAAGTCACAGCCTGATAACCAGAATATTGGCTGAATTGTATCACAAAGGCTCCCCACAGACCGCGTGCACTATCTCGCCGCATGCGTTCTGTCAACATAGCAAGGTCAGAGGCGGCCGCCAGAAACGCTGCCAGGGTAGCTCGCGCTCGCAAGATCAACCCAACGGAGGGACACTATCCCCTATTTGTCGGAAACGTACGTCGTGGCAGAAACGTCGCATTCTGATCCTTACTTCGACTTGCATAGTTCCCTCCCGATGCGGATAAGAAAGAGCTCAAAGCACACTTCCACCGCTTCGGTAAGATCACAAGCGCAGACATCAGATGCTATGGCGGAGTGTGCATGCCGACCAAGCGTCCTGCAGCCAGCTCCTTCCGTGGCCAGCGAACCCGTCAATATGCCATTCTCACCTTTTCCACCCAAGAAGCAAGGAGCAGCGCCCTCAAGCTCGGGGGTTCAGTTCTTCGAGGCTACACTCTTGCGGTATGTAATGCATCTTGTGGCTCATTCGGACACAATGTAACTTTCTTCAGGTTGCCCTCAGCGTATTTGATCTGCCCGATTTACGAGAATTTATCGCAGAGCGTGTAGATCATTATCGTTTGAAGTTTGTGGCTCCCGATGCACACCGTGCTAAAAAGAGTGTGCTCAAGTAAGTAGGTGTTGGATGAATTGCGTTGATCACGGTCTCACCCTGAATGCAGGTCCCTGGACATGGAACCTACGGTACTTCTGGATCCTAATGAACAGCATATGAGCCGCAAGCGTGCAGGCGCCGTCATTTTTGGGCATATCCTTCCGCTGACTGTTATCTAGTGGTCTGGTGGGCGCCTACATGCTTCTTCTTGGATGTACATTCGAATATGCTCTTATGCCCATTATGCGCTATGTATGTATGCCCACAATCGACTATGATCAACTACCATCTTGTTACGAAAGTAAAGTCTTGGGCCTGGACGTAGGGACGTATAGTCTCAGCCACATTCGGCCATCAGGAGCCGGCTACGGTTTATAAGTTTGGAAAGCTGTTCGCATAGTGCTTTGGCAACATTCATTGCTCCCACTCGGACAGGTGTCCACTCCCCATCATCCGCCTTCCCGTTCACCGTCCTCGCAAAAGAATAACTATCATTTCGCTTTGTCTGCATGGAACTGGCCTGACTATTTGACGCGGAGGTGAGATGCTGAACACTCTTCGACTTCGTCCTGATCCCTTAGCCACTTCTGCGTAATCACATCTAGTCTTCACTCTCTTGACGCACCTTTGATCCTCTTGTAACAATGGCGAAAAGCGCAACTCTGAACCCTGCATCTACGCCTTTCTTTCCTGGCGGCATGCGCGTTGGCGAAGATGAGGAGCAAAATGGGTTTGGTCTTGCGGTTCCCACACTCCGAGAACAGGATTGCGCGTCACTCTCAGCGTTTTCCGCTTCTCCTGTTGATCACAGGTCTGTGCGTTCGTCCCCTAGCCCTGCACAGGATAATGCGAAGCAGGAGCGCCCGCTCGACATTCGCTTTCAAACTTCTTTCACCCCTCCCGACGTCTCTGCAACGACACGTTCCACAGAACTGGACAGGGCGTTTAATCTTCCTCGAACTCGTGAGATGAGCGTTGTTGGGGGTCTGGAGGCTTTGCCTGAAGCGGATGATACCCATGGATCAACTACAACGGACGAAGGAGCACAAACCCCAGCGGATTCATCACCTTTCTTTGCTGCACTCGCTCAACAGTCTCGTGGCCATACTAACACACCTCCTGTCAACGTCATGAACAGCGTGGTCCGCTTGTCTTCCTTCAACAATAATGGACCTTTCATATCATCGTCACCAGTCTCGTCTCTAGACTCCGCCAGCCAGTTCGCTTCCGGCGCAGACTTCTCGCAGAATTTGGATGCTCAGCTCAAGGTTTCGCCACTCATCCAAGACATCATCGAACGGCTTTTACGATGCGAGTTCACGGCGCAGGAGGTTCAACGGGAACTCAGCGATGTTCATCGCAAAGTCGATTTTCTAGTCGAACGCTCGTTAAACAATGCACCTCAGTCTGGCAATTCGCAGCCGGAGTTCAAAGATCCGTTCGCGCCGACTGGCAGCCAGTCTGTCGCTTCACTGAATATACCCAGAGCTTCTTTCAGCGCTGGCATTGCCCCAAACCAATCGCCACCCCCAGACGATATTGCCCAGATATCACAGCGCTTAAATACCTTGACCACGTCCGTTGGCCAACTTCTGGCTCTGCAAACGCAACAACACATACAAAATGCTACCTCTCTTGGTCGACTTACGCCCCATACCCCAGACCTTCCACCAACACAGCCTTTCGGATCCAGTATTAGCCCAAATCCTACCCTACTTGGGCACGGACTACCAACTCGACCTGATTTTAGAGCTGCCCCTCGCGCCCCAAACCCTCCAACCCGAACATGGTCTGCAGGGAACCTCGATCTTCCATTAAGGATGGACAGCATTCCACCCCTTGCGCGGAACGATCCCGGACGGGATAAACGCCGATCCGTTACGGGAAGCTTGATGCGCCGGGAGTCAACAAGTGTGAGTTGCTATTTCCGTTATCGCGGGTCACAGTTCTGACCTGGTGACCGACAGATGATCGATGGTCAAGGCGGTGACTGGTTAGGCAGTTCATCTCGCGATAGCGGTCCCATGATCTCTAAATGGGAGCAATTAAACCTTGCTCCTGACCTACTTCGCTCCCTGAGCAAATTTGGGTACTTGCATTTCTCACGCATCCAGAGTTTATCCGGGATTTACTCAACGCCCTTCATGCCAGTGTTGGACCCCCAAACAAAATCCAGCAGCGCGCTCTGCCCTTCCTTCTGCGAGGTTCCGACATTATCGCACAAGCTCCTCCAACCCAAGAACGCATTGCTGCATATGTTATACCCGCAATTCAGGTTGCTGTGGTCAATACTGTAGGCAGACCAACCAACAGAGGACCCTTGGCGGTGATGATATCCACAACTGTTGATCAGGCTACGCAAGCACAGCGCATGATCCGAGATTTAGGTGGACCTATTGGGATTCGATCTGCATTGGGAGTTGGCACCTCAACGAATGCTAGCGACCTGGCGCAGGAGCTTCGTCTCCTTCAGCAGAACATGCCTCACATAATCTGCGGGACCCCACAGAAGTTGCATGCCCTTTTTACGTCGCCAGGGGGCCTTACAGGCTCAGAAGTCCGCTTCTTGGTGCTTGATGAAGTTGACCAGTTGATCGCCCGAAACCTGCATGAATACGTCTTCAACATCGTGAAACTGTTGCCGCCTCCCAGGTCCCGACCTTTAGGTACCAGCACTCCAACTCCTACCTCCGCAGCTTCCAATGGTTCTAGTCAGTTTGCCGCATTTGATGCCAACAATGCCGCCGCGAATGTCGCAATCCCTGCGAGGAGATACTCCGCCATTCCTCCATCCCCACCTCACGATTTGGGAAGCAGTCCAACAGCAATTGAGCGTCAAACTGCCCTGTTTTCGAACACGGTACCGCAGGATGTCTTGAACCTTGCGACAGCCATTCAACTCAAAGAGCCTGTCCGTGTTCTCGTCCGCCGAGATGGCAACGTTACAAGTACGGATACCAGTCAAGGTTCTCGGGGTTTACGGCAGTTCTACCTATATCTTGCTTTCACCGCCGGTGCACGCGCAGATCTTCCGCCTGCTAGTACCCCCGGCAACGGTCATGGCATCATCGGTTCAGGGAGAGGAGCATCCAGTGTCGAATCCGCTCAAGCTCGGGAATGGAAGTTGGACGCACTAGCGGACATCTTCGACGATGTCGAGGTCAGTCAAGCGATCGTTCATGTGGGTGGGATGAATGCCTTGGATTCCGTTGTCTACAAGCTGGCAAGTCGCGGCCTTGAAGCCGTGCCACTCGTGAGTCCTTCGCAAAACTTTGCACGGTTAAGAGCTAATTCGATTCGTTTAGCATGGTGAAATGAATGCCGGGACCAAGTTAGCAGCTCTCAATAAGTTCAGAAGCTCCGCTTCAGTTATCATGAGGCAACCAGTGACCAAGGTATTGGTCGTCAATGACGTGCAAGTCAAAATCCCAGAGGTATCTCACGTACCTCTGATCATCAACTATGGTATGGTCACCTGCGTTTCATGGTTTCCCCATGCTAACGACCTTGTAGATCTACCCAAAGCTGTGGAAGAGTATGCCCACCGGTAAGACTATTATGTCCTTGGATTCTTTCCTTTCATCTCACATTCTGATAGCGTTGCCCCTGCCATTGCGTCAAGTTACGCACGCGCTGGTGTCATTATTAACTTTGTCACCGCTACTGGCGGAGATGTTGAGATGCTCCGCTCCATCGAATGTTTCTACAAGTAAGCGTTCAACTCATTTGATGAGAACCTAGCTCACATCGCATGTTTCTGTAGGATAAAATGCGTACGTTCTTTCGCTTTAGTCGAAATCTAACACTAACAGCCTTTTGCAGCCCGAAGTTCCAATGAGTCTCCGCGATATTGTCTAAATTTCACGATCTTCAATGTTCCTGTATCCCTATGTGCATGGGACCCGCTTGCTGAAGCTGCTGGCCCCAGTCTTTGCTTATTCCCCCATCAGTTACATATCATATCATCTACAGGCAACCTACCGGTCACCAATCCGCTCTATACCCGTATATCCGGCACTTTCACCCTACCACCATGCGAGCGAAACTGTTTCAGTACTAACTAGCTTGTCGATTGCTCTGGATTGCCCGACATCCTTCTCAGTCCTTAACCACTGTATAGCAGATGTTCCCTTCACTGTGTTTCAGTTGGCTTACGTATACTGTGTTACATGACTTTTCCTTTACGTCCTTTTAGTGATCCTGTTCTTGCGGATATACATACTTTAATCTACATCAATGTGGACGATCAGTATTTTGAGTGTACCATCCTCGCTGCATGACGCAAGATGCTTAATCGCTGTTTCATCAGTCAACCCCCACGCAAGCCTGTGGATTTGGTCGACGTGGGCAATCCTTGGATTGAGATTGCGTCAGACATGGCTTGGACGCGAGGGAAGGATGGAGACATACCCTCTGGAGATCGAAGACACAGATTCCCAACTCTCCGGGGTGGGAATTAAGTTATGATAAATCAGAATCTCTCCTGTCTCCAATCCAATGGCAAGCAGTCGACTGTGCGCAGTCAGATAAGCCATCCCACGGAGCGAAGACACCTACCTCGCCGAGTCGAGGGAGCAAAAGGCGAGTGCAGTTGCCGCCTCTGCGAGCTTCAACGTGGCAAGCGCGGGCCATCGATCGGAACCAACTTTTGGTGACCAGATTTTTACCTGAGAAAGGCTTTTATTATCAAGGAGCACCAAGAAACTGGAAGGACGTACTGTCTTGTCCCGGGAAGCAGTGGCGAATATGTCGCCCTCGCGACTCCATGCACAATCCCAGATTATGCGAGAATGCGATTTGTCTGCGGCGATCGGGGCATATCCTATTTACGTGTCACTGAAGTTCATGATTATCCACGATCGCACAACGCCCAACATACCGTTGTCTGTCTTTTCGAACGATCGCCATGTTCGATCACGACTTACGGTAATGATATAACGATCGTCAGGACTGAAGGCGATACGTGTGACCGTCAGGGAGTGTCCCTCCAGTGGCGTCCCGAACGGTTGGTACGTGGATGTGGAATACACGCGAACGATAGCGTGTTGTGGTGACGTGGCCTTGCAGGCAGTGGCTATTAAATCACGAGAATTGGATGACGAAATTGTGATCGACTGAATAACAATAGGTTACCAGCATCATCTGCCTGAATTATCATCTATGCTCACCTCGTAACCATGGCCGAAGACCTTCTCGATTTCAGGCCAGAGCGTCGTCGCCACGAGCTCTCCCTCAAACGGCCGCCTATCAGGCCGCATCGAGTCTAGTTGGGCTGGTGCTGCAAGGATGTGAGCACGATCACCGACTCGGAAGATAAGCATACCTTTGCTAACCGCCTTGTTTGATAGTCCCAGAGGAGGCACATGAGCAGCAGCCGGTCGCTCTCCCTGTCAGAAATTGTCAGCATTCTCGCAACGTCGATAACTCGAATCAGCCCCTTACGGTGCTCTCCGTGATCCCGCGAACGCCCAGCTTCTTAACGGTTTCTACGAAGCCTCCAGGAGCTTCAAAGATACGTGCCACCTTCTCATCCGCGACGCTTGCAAAATTCCACGGACCAAGCCAAGTGACACCCACGAAGTCGTACCCGTGCACCTGAGGCCGCGCCAATTCATGCCAAACTCGCGAGGAACCCAAAATGGACAAAAAAGAAGGGATAGCACCATGTACCCGGGTCGTCTGGTCCAACCTAACTCACTTTGTTATCCCTGCGACTGAATGGTTCAAGAGAACTTACCCAACAGAGACGAGGTATTCTCCGGCGGGACTCCAGTCGAGGTCCTTCACTGGCCCGCTATGCCCACTGATAGCACCAACCTCCCTCCATTGGTCCAGACCTGCGTGATCTTCGGTTGGTTGTATAGATCGCCACCGTCTGCAACCCCCATTCCATCCCCAACCCAGAGCCTCGTCCCCCTGTGCGGTACGCGCCCAAAGCGCGCCAACAAAACCTCCGAGACGCTGTCCACCAACATCACCAAACCGCTGTCGGTTTATCCAAATTGAGCCCGCGGTGACATCACCCGAGGATGTTGAAGGCAAAATTTGACTTGGAGACCACAGGATCAGAGAAGAGTCCGTTGAACTTGACAAGAGAGTTTGTGGCGATGCCAAGGTTGACGTAGGTGAAGGGGCCCATGCCAAAGATGTCACACCAGCATCGTGTCCGATAAGCAGAGCATCGAATGTAATGGAGTATTGCTGAGTCCTTTTCCATGGTCATGATAGGACCTTCACCAAAACAGAAGAGAAAAACTTGCCCGGGATCCTTTGACTTGACAGTCAATATGTGGCGTTTAAGAGAGATTTGTCTACCGCCTTCTTCGCCTTCTGTTGGGTCTCCGAGTGAAGCTTCAAAGGCATCCAAAAGCTCATCACTGAGGCCATTCGAACTTTCTTTCCCCTCACTGGAAGGTTTTCCTGCTTGCGATCTCTCTAAAGTATTGAAGTTCCATAACCTTATCGTCCCATCTTGAGATCCAGAAGCAAGTATGAGTTGGTCATTTGACGAGCCCTCAGAGGATGGAGTCGGAGTATAAAATGCCAGGGCTCGTACCCAATCTTCATGCCCCGGGAGAGAAACAGAGCGAACGAACTAGAGGGGTAGAGCAGACATGAAGCTATCAATGTTCATGGGATAAGCTAAGACCTACTGTGGCCTCTGATCGTGTCCATATATGCACATTTCTATCGGTCCCCGAGATTGCGAGAATAGTGGCTAGGGAGATATCGTGTGCTCTGGTTACATTCTGGACTTCAATTGCAGATTCCCACATGCATACCTTGTGAGCGAGCGAGGGTTGATATCGCCAATGCAAGTGGGTACTTCCCCTGCAGCGATATGGTCTGCGTTTCTTCGACCTTGACTATAAACCAGTGAGGTCAGGATCAACAACTGCATGAGAGAATTAGGTTGTATATACCGATCTCCTGTCCTTCAATGACACTCCATATCTTTATAGAAGAATCGGAGCTGCCTGTAATTAGAAGGCCTTCCGAGATGGCAAGAGTAGATATCGGTTGTTTATGTGCGTGTATAGTAGCTGTACTCCTCCACTAGCGCAACCTGTAAGGTTAGAGAGAACTCGAAGGGCGGGCAAGGACCATACCTTGTCGAATTTCTGCCAGAACAACACGTGCCCCTGGTCATCGGCACTCACGAAGAGGTCGTCGCGTAGGAATCGCACGCAAGTCACCGAACATTCGTGGCCCGCCAGAGTCTCATGAACCCCCTCGTCGCGCTGATCCTATTGTAGTCGTATGACACCAATGAGGAAAGAAGAGAGAGAGAGGTCTCACATCGATATTCCAAAGGGCGACAAGACGACCTGCCCCGAACGCCACTACTTTCGAGTTGGGAGACACATGTGCTGCATGGTTGAAACGATTGACGGATGCGGAAACATAAGCAGTAGACACTTGCAGTTGAACCATTCTGTCCGAATCGCGACCTCAACGTGATGATCCGAGTCTAGTCCGAGTCTGGGGCACGAACTAGCCCACACAAGTTTCCCTGCGAGCAAGAGACCTTGTACAGGGGGATTTGGACGTGGTAGTAGAACTCTTGGTAAACTCAAACTCAAGTGTCCATCATGATCTTATCAGCCACGTGACGCTGTCTCGGTATTGATCTAGTACAGAGCCACCAGTACAATTACAAGCTGGGCTACTAGGACGTCGCCCTTCTCAGAGATTTCCGTGCTTTAATTCGGTACTTCGAACCCTGCCTTGACTGCAGCCCTTGCGCTAAGGCGCTCTACCCAAGCCTACAAATGGTGAGTATCGTGACCCGAGGCATGAAATTGCAGCTTACCTTCGTGTTGGGGAAGGCGTCGAGGGTCTCGATACCGGCATGCGCGTGCCTCTTGACCCTGAACAAACGGCATCATCGAGATAAGCCCAGCGAAATTCAGCATAAATCATACCATGGGAGTACATTGATATCCGCAACGCTGGGCTTGCCCTTGCCGGGGCCAGCGAGGTACTCGCGGCCCTCAAGACGGATGTTGAGAACGTTGTACAGACGAGCAGTTTCATCGGTGTAGCCTGTAACATGTGTGTTGAAGAGAAAGACACCAGCAGTATTACGACGTACGCTTCTTGCCGTATGGAATATCCTCAGGCGCATAGTGTCTGAAGTGGTGAGCTATTTGCAAGGATCAGCGGTATGTAGGACGGAGTCGAAGCAAAATGATATACCCTGGCCTTGCATCGGTCCAACACCACCGTGCTACAAGACAAGGTCGATGAGTAAGGGTGGATGCTGCTACTCTGAAATCACCTACGGCGAAGAAGATCCACTGGAGCATGACGCTCTCGTCATCGCTGCCCACAGGGAAGGTGAAGATACCCTGGGTATCATACTTGCGAACGAGGTACAAAAGGATAGCAGCACTTTCAAAAACGGGGAATGGCTCAGGCTTGTGGGACTGGTCAACGAGGACGGGAATACGGCCGTTGGGGTTTAGCTTGATAAACCAGGGTTCCTTCTGAGTATTGGCGCGAAGATCAATCTTCACGACCCTGGGCGATGTCGGTCAGGAGCAAAGCAAGGGACCGGATGATCTCACTCGTAATCAACTGCCTTTCCGTAGACAGCCTTGAGTTCCTCGAGCATGATGGACACCTTGTGTCCATTGGGAGTGGCAGTGGTGTGGAGCAGGAGATCAGGCATGGTTGACTTGTTGGAGGTTGGGAACGGGAGAGGTGAATATATAGCACAGACTTGGCTTGTCAGTTCTTGGATCGGTCATGTGTCCGAGTGTGCTTGCTAATAGCACGGGCTAAAGTAGTCAATGGCGCAATCGAAGTGGTGGGATTACCAATGGGATTAGAAACATGATTAGACTTTAAGCGGGGTCATCGAGGTCCGTTATCCACGACTAGACTGGTTCCCTTCCATCCCCACTGTATTGCCCCGGAATCTCTTTCTCATGTCCAGCTGTTAGATTTATTCGAGTTACACACATTCGATAGCAAGAGTTGAAGGATACACACCATATTGCGTTTACACTCGAAAGCAGCTTTTCTTAGATCCTGGCAACCTTCCGGGAGCTCGTCCAAGTGGTGTTTGAGACAGTCCGATGGCAGTTGTCCTTTTTTCTGAACGCAGTCAGACTCGAGAATACAGTTCTTCAGTGCACTCATCAGCGCAGCGCACGAGGACGACATGTCTCTAAGTGTAACACTCGGATTGCCGTGGTGGTAGTTTGCAAAGAGGGGTGGTGTTGTCGTCTGTTGCACTTCCTCCATACCGTATCCTAGTTCACCATGCCCATCCCGACTCCCCTCCGTTCGCTGCTACGCACAACACCAACCTTGGCACCTATCGCGAACCGTGCAGTGCTCTCCGTCTCTGGAAGTGATTCTATCCATTTCCTCAACGGATTGCTCGCAAACAGCGTTGTCGGAAATCAATCTTACTCTGCATTCTTGCATGCGCAGGGACGCGTTCTGCACGACGTCTTTCTATTCACCTCGTCCTCCTCGCCCTCCCCTACCTACCTCATCGACTATGACCCATCGCCGTCCGAGGCCCCATCTTTAATCTCGTCACTCAAAAAATTCGTCCTCCGTTCCAAGGTGCGCATCCGGGATGTGACAGAGGAATGGGAAGTATGGGCTGCCTGGGGAAACCGCCCACAGCACGAAGAAAGATCCTGGGACTGGGCCACAAGCGGAGCTGTCGAGTCTGTCTGGCGCGACGCGCCTGAATGGCCTTGGGGAACCGAGCACGGTGTCATTCATGACCGACGTGCTCCAGGCATGGGCCAACGACTGCTCGTCCGCCAGGGGGACAGACGTTCGTAACCAATGCTCGTTCCACTGTCTCTGACCCACGCCTAACGATCACCATACAGCTCAACAAGCGTCAACGCATGACGTCTTGGGGTCAGATGCATACCTCCTCCATCGGATCTTGCATGGCGTCCCTGAAGGAAGTGCCGACATCCAGCCTCTCCACTCCCTCCCGATCGAATCAAACCTCGACGTCATGGGCGGACGTACGTGATTGCCTCCTTCCCAATTCTATTGACACACTCACCAATCACTCCAGTCGACTTCCGCAAGGGATGTTACGTGGGCCAAGAACTCACAGTCCGAACATATCACACCGGTATGGTCCGTAAACGCATTCTTCCAGTTTTCCTCTCAACCAAGTCAATAAACACCGCACCCTCATCGTCACCGTCATCAAACATCCCCATCAAACCCACCGTGGTCGCCCCACCCTCTGCCGAGTCCTCTGATCCATCAGCCTCGCACACACCACGCCTCCGTGGAACCTCTACGCTCCTCTCTTCGATCACCACGCCGTCGGTTAACCCCGGAGCTGCTGTTGGACTTGCGCTTATACGTTTGGAACATCTACGGCCAAACGTGACTTTGTTCACGGACGACACGAGTGCCGTTGATGGTGCAAAGTGGAAAGTGGAGCATTGGTGGCCTGATTGGTGGCCAGAACGACCACACGGCGAGGAAGCAGTGGATAGTGTAGATTAATCTAGCGATGCGCGTTGTGTATCAGATAGTAATCCAGAACCCCCGTTCAACTATGGTCGAGGCAGTGGGAGTTGCAAGGACGTGGCTTCGGCGAGAACGTGTGCCATGAGATACTCTCCGTCGTGACTAACTGACACGTGCAATCTTGGGAGTAAGTCTGGGGGACAACCGCTGTTAGGATGGAAGAGGAGCGCCGGTTTGGACCCCGTATGAGGATCAAATGAGTTGTATGTGAGTTCTTTCCATGTCGGCTTGAGCGGATACAATGCTTTGTAGGCTGCCTCCTTCACCGCCCATCTACACTCCCAGACGCACGAGTCTTCAGAAAGACACAAGCAAGCTGAGGAAGGTGACTTACCGTACACTGATGAATCGTGTCAACGTTGCTTCTCCGTCCGAGTTCTCCGGTCTGAGTCGCGTGAAGGCCTGTAGTTCTGAGGAACTGAGAATACGAGAGGCAACTTTGTCTGCTCCTCTCCGGTTGATCAACGCGACCATCCGCGGGATATGTAAGAGGTCGACACCAATGCCATGGATGGTCATCGAGAACAAGGTGCAAATGTTTCGTCATCACCAAAAGAAACTGGCACCGATCAACGCGCGAGTGTAGCACCAAAGTTGCCAATGGAATTATATCTACGAGGTACATACTTCAAACTATTAGTTCTTACTCGTACTTTTTGATCATTCCATGATATCCGCAAAATCACCTTCGTCCAAATCGTGCGGCTAGTTCCAAGTCAGTCAGTAAGAAATACCTCTCATGAACGAATAAAGATACCTCTTTCGGTTCCTCGTCTTCACCGTACTGCATCGTAAAGTCTATATGACTGACGACAGTCTCAAGAGAGTCACTCGAGGTGAGGTCGAGAGGTAAGAAAGACACAAGCGGGTGGTCCTCAATCTACTCGTGAGTCAGCGACACGTTCAAACGAGGCGAGAGCGATGGGCCATACCAGCTGCACGATTGCCCTATTCAAATCATGAAGCCGACTATTCTCTCGCTCTGCTACTCTCTCGTGCCCATCCCTCGCATTCGCGAGTAAGAGAGGGTCAGGATCCAGATACCGAGCGATATCTCGACGTGCTCGTCGACCATTCCGTGGTTGGTTCTCGGAAGAGGATGGGTCAGGTGAGACGAGATCCATTTTGGACATGATATTTATCCATGGGACTTCGAGATTGACCATGGCGGACATTGCGGAGAGGACACCGCTGGAAAGGATGGGTGAGGATCAATTGAGTAGAGGGTGGATAACCTACCTAAAGAATTTGTAGCGATCTTCCATGAATTGGGATTCCAGGAGGTAAACCGCACACGTTCTTATGCCCATTCGTTGCAAATTGCGGACGAGAGAGGGAAGGAATGGGTGGTGCGTATACAGCTCGATTTGCCCTAGGATGCATGAGTATCCATAGAGGTACGAGAAACATGGGAAGGTGCGTACCAGGACAGTCGATGATAAGATAGTCATCATCGTACCCACCCAGTTCTTCCTCTAGCCAGTCCATATTTTCCAATAGATACCTTGAATGTCTCAGGAGATGATGTATCAAGACCGGACAAGACGTACTCACTCACTCGAAGCAGTACACGAGTCCACCGTTTGGACCCATGCCCATCTCGCTCATTACGTCTTCGAGAGTGACGAGTTCTCTGATGTCGATCGCGGGTTCGTATTCGAATGCATCTCCCGTTGCGGCGGGATCGAGATTGACGATGTGAGCGGTCCGCCTTGATACCTGGAGATGTGTCGCAAAGGACGTGCAGAACGTAGACTTGCCTGCGCCAGCTGGACCGGTGACAAGCACGGCGTAGCGCATCGTTGTAGACGATGAGGAGAATGAGTTGATTTGAACTCCGATGGTGAGTAACTAGCAAGATCGCTAGTCAAGTATCTGCTACTAGTACTACGCCGTAGTACACTTTGCTTCCGCTTCACCATCATGTCACGACCATCCGTCTTTCCCCAACAATCCGCGTCCGGAATCGCAGTCGACCCACGAACACTCGAACGGGTCATTCCAGAATCAAAACGTCCAGATGGATCGTGGGTGTTCTCCGTCGCATATGTGGCCACCCCTCTGACGCTCATGCTTTCCCCCGACTCGCTCCTGTCATTCGTGTATCCTACCCGATAGTGTTCGCAAACAGATCAAGATTCGACCGGGGTTTACCCCTCAAGAAGATGTATCCCGATTCCGTGGCACACGACAGCAGGCGATGGACGCCGCTTCCCTCCCAAAGGGGCACATCCTGGGCTGGGTTGCGCCATCATCTGACTCGCAACCGAAAGCCAAGGGGGCAACTTCGCCAGCCCCTAACAAGAACGCTAAGAAGCGGGCGAACCAACGAGCGAGGAAAGCGGCTGAGAAGGCAGAGGGTGTGAAAGACAGCTGGGAGGATGAGGAGGATACAGAGGGCAGCGGCGCTGGGACAGAGGTACAAGCTAAATCCGAGGCTTCAGCTGAGAAGAAGGATCAAGCTGCAGCGGGAGACAAAGAGGGCACACACACTACAGAAAACCCAAATTGGGCCGTTGCACCCGAGCCAGCTGAAGGCGAGGTCGACATCACTGACAAGCTCTCGAAACTCAAGGTCAAGTGACTGCGTGATTGCGACTGCACTGATGGGGAATGTTGAGGGAATGCTATCTGGGCAGGGACCGGATGTTTGTTTGTCTATTAGATGTGTATGGGCTATATGTACATCTACTTCCACTGGTTCCTGATCGAAGAGAGATTACTGTGGTGTACAATACATGTCGATTCTGCACGCGCGATCGATGCTACGAATGGGACGTTTCTTCGAATTTGCTTGCATCTGGTGTGTCTTCTGGTATAGGATGTCGACGTCGTCGAGAGGAGTGGGCCTTTGGCTTGCTGAATTGATACAACTCCATGGATATGACCATGAGAAGCAGGAAACCACTAAGTGCGGCTGTGTGAAGCAACGTATTTTAGAAGGGAACTGAATTCGGTGAGATATGCACTCGCCTACTGCTTTACGCATGTTGTCCCACTTGACTTCTTCCATGCTTGCACGCAAGTCACCCAGCTCTACGATAGACTTGTTGAGTACCTCCTGCTCGATCGAGTTAGATCAGTATATTTAATGAGAGGGCGCAACATACCTCAATACCAATGCTCCGTTGTTTCAGCTCAGCCTTGCTCTCGTTCTTTCGCGTGTCCAGTTCCATTTGAATTCTGTGTTCAGGCTGTTGATACGATAAATTCGAGAGGACACGAAACAGACGTACTCATGCTTCAAATTTCCAAGATCTTCTTTCATCTTGACGTTAAGCCGGTCAACTTCTCTGCGAAGAGAAGCGATATCTGTGCGCATTGCCGCACTCTCGTTTCTGGAACGTGCACTTTGCTCTGCTCTCATCTCGGATAATGCGGCCTTGAATAGATAAGCTTGCTGGGTGCCTGTTAAAACGTGGAATTTCAAAGAGAAGATATGATCATACGTTGTCCAAGTCTTGCATGGTCAGACCTTCTCTTCTTACTCTGCCCACGCGGTCTACGAGAAGGGCGCGTGTAGCACGCATGAGACTTTGAGCAGTCGGTGTTGGGAAAGAACGCTCCAATGCAACGAAAAACGCGTGGGTGTGGAATGGAGGCGCGGTATATGAGGTCGGAGGTGGTGAGTGCACAGGGGGTGAAGTGATATTTACGGGTGGACTCGGAGGAGGGGTATCGGAAACACTGGTTCCCGGCGGGGGTGGGGGTGGGGACTGAGGTGCGAATGATTCGGATGAACCATGGCCTGAGCGGGGATCCTTCGGGTGAGCGAGGGTGACTGTACTCGTCGACGTCTGTGGTGAAGTGGATATGGTATTAGCCGATTCTTGGGGTTCTGATATAGACTGAGAGTCGCGGTAAGATATTCTAGTTGACGAGAAAGATCTGAATGAATGTAATGAGTGGTGTATTCGTGTCCTGTACATCATGGACAGCGTCAGAGTCAAATGATGGTCACTGCCCCTCGACTGCCATCCTGTACCGGACAGTTCACTTCACCGGACACAGCTTCACTCACCCGAATATCATTATACAGTATATAAGCGCCCCTCCTACTCTGTTTTATACTTTCATCACTATCTTCAGTTCCATATCCATGTCTCGACTCCCATTTCCTTCTCCTGCGAGTCCCCACCCAGGTTACCCCTACACCCCGTCTGCACATTCTAGCCATAGCGCACACTCTTCTCATAGCTATGGCACTCCACACCACAGACACAACTCATTCAACGGCAGCATGAACCCCTACAGTCCATCATCTCACACTCATAGCACGTCACACTATCTCGCCGTACCAGCTCCCCGTGCACGGAGCAGGAGCAGGTCCAGTCACGGACACAACGATGGCTACAGTTACAACGACGCCCACAGTTACCATGACCCATCTTACGAATACAGTCACCATGACCCCTACTCTTCACATGGTTACAGTAGCCATGGCCACAAACGGAGTCACAGTCAGTCTCGCCACAATGGTCATGGCCACAGTGCCAGCGCATACGCTGCACCCGCTTATTCGGTTCGTTCTCGGTTCCCTTGTTTGCCCCTTCTTGGTCTTCTGATCTTGATGGTTTAGGACTCTGGACACCACCGGTCCTCTCATCGCCATCCCTCCCAATCGTCCCGTCACTCCCAGTATTCGCATACCCCTAAATCACACCACTCTCATACACCCTCACACACACCCACTCATGGAATGCCATACCACCAGCCACGTCAACGCTCAGTCTCCATCGGAGATCGTGTTCGCAACTTCTTTGGGATGCAGCCATCTGAGCACGAACATCACTACTCCACTCACTCCACCCACAAAGATGTGAGGCCCAGGCGCAACAGCTCCCTGTCTGGTTTCAGAGAAGAAGGAAAGCTCCGCAGAAGCAACTCCGTTCGGACGGGTCCATGGTTCTTCGGATCCGTCGATAACAAGCGCTACCTTGACGAGCATGGAAGGGAAGTTGATCACCGCGGAAGGGTCATTCACAGAATGTAATCGGGTAAACAGATGCTGAAGTTGTGCTGGATTCATAACTTCGCCACCGTGCGCCCATGTATATCATCTCAGTCTACGAGTACTAACCATGTAAAGATATCTCACCCACTGTACCATACTGATAAGAACTGCTTACGTTCATGTCCATGGCTATTCGTGAAGGGCATATACTGCCGCCGTGATACATTCCATTCAAGAAGTCTAAAACATACAACCAATACAATACGAACGTCTAGAGCCGTTGAGGTCGCCAGTGATCCCGCAGCCGACTCGCAACATCCATCTCAGCTTGGACCAGTCCAGATAACCTCACATTCGGTGGCGTCTGCTGTCTCTGATCGGAGATACCCCACAACAAGGCTCGGCCCTCTAAAAAGTCCGGCATCTCCACCTCGTCCTCCAATTCGCCCGAAGATTGGCCGTCGTCGCTCGCTGTCTGATAGTAAATTGGCTCGTCGGCAGCCTCGTATTCGTATCCTATCATGTCCTCTAGGTCACCGGCGTAATCTTGCTCCGAGAGATAGCTATCTTCAAGGTCGTCCTCGCGCAGCGGCTCGAAAAGCGTTGGGTGGCAAGTATCGTACTGGCAGTCGACGTCTTCAACGATCTCTTCTTCTTGACCATACACGTGATGCGGCTCTATGCAGTAGGGACCTTCACAAACCTCCGCCGGAATGTAGTCGAGTGCCGGAGCAGATGAGACGTATGACATGGTTAGAGGTCGGAACAAGTCCCATGTCTGTCCCTGAACTGGATCGTGGAATTCCCGAATATCAGATGATGGTGCGCGCAAAACCTGCGATTCATGGTAAGGATAGCTTGGTCTCGCTTGAACACCCTGTGGCGCATCTACATATGGGCTATATCGGTCATCGTGGGGGGTAATATCACTGGAGAATTCGAGTGGGGCTGGTGATTCGTACGGAGTTCGAAAAGCGAGCACGGGTTGAGAAAGGCTGATGAATGAGCTCTTTGGTGAATCTACCCTGCGACTTCTGCGTGCGTTCATCGGTGCGTCCTCAACGTGTTGCTCGGCAATTGGAAGGTGATGCGCGTCCGTGTCACCATTTGATAGCGGGAGACCAAAGAGGGCCTCGACACGTTGTTCCTGGCTTTCGCTAAGGGCTACGCCCAAGGCATCATTCGATACCTGCGGGGGGTCAGCGTCGATAATTGCAGCCTCCTGGCGGGATATAGGCGCAGTGAAATATTTAGAGGCTACCAAACATGGAGCAGGAGGAATATCAGCGATAGGACGTCCTACTTGCGATGCTGAGTGGCATGGAAGGACCGTAGACGTATCCGTGTCGCGGATGAGGAGGCAACGGTCGTCAAATGAATGTGATCTCGCCAAGACGGAGCTGCGATCGATAGAAGGTCCCTTTGGCTGGCCTTGATCGGCCAGCAACCTGTGACTGTGTTCCTCGGCTGCTTTGACGGAGGCAGACCACTTTACACCCTGAAGATCTAGTACAACCGATGCAGAACCTTTTGCACCATGTTCGCTCTGGACCTCGGGGACAGACGATGGAAGGTTACTATGCAGCTCGATGTCCCAAATTTCAGATCCAGCCAGCTGATGGGTTTCAGGCTCAGGCGCCTTGGAGGAGGCCGACTCCTCGCCTTTGTGCAACGGATCTTTCTTTTTCGTAGTTCGAGTCTTCTTAGGGGCCGGGCGATCGGATGCCGAGGAAAGAGAACTGTCATTTGAGCGATCCTCTATCCCCACAACAGACGACTTGTTCAAGAAAGCAGACTCCGAAAACAATTCCTTTTTTGAGGCTGAAATGTTGAGCATGACCATCGATGAGGGTGAGGATGTTCTTACTGGGCTTCCTTGTTGTAGACGTTTTCTTTCTGGAGGAGGCTTTCCCCTTGCCGAATACGCCAAGAGAAGGTGCTGGTTTCACCTAGGAGTACATGAGACAACAGGTCAAGCCATACAAGCGCGACTGACCGTGAGTCTGTCTTTGGTGATATTCGTAGCTGAGAACCCATACATGAGTGCCAAAGCACCAGTGGCCGCGGGTTTCTTCGTTTTTTGGCCCTTTGTTTTGGATATCGGTACAGCGGACTCATCGTCCTTGGGGTTGACGATGGCGCGCTTCTTCCTCTTGCGCTCTCGACGCTCAGCCAGTCCTGTTTGTGCCCGCTCGTTTGATCAGTTCCTGTTAACGATGACATTGGGCCAGACTTACGAGCTGTACGTTCGTCGTCGGTATCATTTGAGGCTGGAGCGTGAGTCGCCCGTCGTTGGGATGTGGGTTTTTCGTTCTTCTCGTTCAGCCTTCTCGGTGCCTTGCGGTTCTGGGACGCGGCCGCTTTATCGGATGCCTTCGTCTTTGTCCGGATCTGTGGAGATTTTGGAGATGGCGGATCTACCGTTTCTTCATCCCGCCGTGACGGACCCGATGGTGCGGGTTGCAAAGGAGGGTTCGTCACTTTGCTCACTCGCGGACGTAGTACTGGTGTCTCGAACCCGAATTCATCAGCCCGCAGCGCCGCCGATTTTGTTGGTTTCGAGGGGGTGTTGTGGACAAGTCGCTCGTTTGGAGGACCCTCTGTGGCATAAAGTGGTATATAAACTTTTTGTCGTTCGACGTACTGTTGGACGAAACGATGTTTCTCGTCTCCGTCCATTGAAGAGGCCTGAGTGTAACAACTTGAAAGCCCCGACTTGAAACTGCATCTATGAGTTACGTCATGACCACAATGTTGACCCTGGATCATTCAAAAGTTGATTCTTTCTTCCTAAACAGTTAGTCTCTGACCAGCCAGCCTAGTACAAGTATGTCGCATCGATTCGAGAGAAAAAACCGTAGCTGACATGAGCTCTAGATACTAACACCTCCCTCCATGCCCGCGAAACGCTCTGCTGCCGCAGTTGAATCGGACGACGAGGTCGTCGCTTCGGCCTGCAATAAGCGCTCCAGACTCCATCTTGGAGACGCGTCTACATCTCCTCCTTTGACAGTCACCATCCATGAAAAGGTGTACGAGCCAACCCCAGCCTTTGACACGTTCTGGCGTCTTGCAGCGGAGAGACACTCCATCGACGAAGTGCGTCGCGCGGGAGCTCCTGCTCCGTAAGCATGCTCCTCCTAGAAGTTCGACTTCCTGTCTGACAATCACTCATAGATGGACAGACGATCCTATTCTTCAGTCCAACAGGTTCTGCAATACATTCCGCGTCCTCGACAGGGTTAGTCAGTACATCGTCACCGAAGTCATCGAGAAGGGTCCACAGCGACGTGAAGAAGTCACCTTCCGGGTCTTGCTCTTCAGTACGTACACCAATATCAGGACGTACGAAACCCTGCGCAACAACATCAAGCCCTTCACCTGGGAGGCCTACCAACGCTCTAATTACGAAAAGGTCCTCCGTCAGCTATACGACAGCGGCGTGAGCATCTATACAGGCGCATACCAGAAACCAGCCCCTGAACTGGGTTTTGCGGAGAATTTCATGAATCACCTCGCATTACTCGAGGTGATAATGCATGAACTCCCGGCGCAACTGCGAGACGCCAAGTACCTCGCTGATGTCTTCCAATATCTGCGGACGTTCAAGAGCATGGGCGAGTTCACCGCTTACCAACTGGTCTTGAATTTGTCCTACTCGAATGTCATTAACTTTTCCGAGTATGACCTCGTCGTGATAGGTATCGGGTCCAGAAGGGGACTACAACGGTGTTTCCACCAAACTATTCCCCGCTCGGCGGAAGTGGATCTCGTCCGGTGGATGCAAATATCCCAGGCAGACCAATTCGAGCGCTTGGGCATCAAGTTCAATGGCCTCGGTCCCAAACACTTGCCGATGATGCTCTGCGATATCGAGCACACGCTCTGCGAGCTGGACAAGTATATTCGCAAGTGCATGAATAAAACTTTTGGTCGCCGTTTTGAGCCAGCAGGAAAATTGCCAAAACTACGACTCCCCAAGGCGTGGTCGCATAAGTCCAGGCGCGTTCTCCGGATTAAAGACAAGAAAGAGGCCGAGACGGAAGTCGTGGAGAAGTTCGTCGTGGAGTCGATTAGGAACCATCGGGAGGTGAATGGGGTCAGGGAGTTCTTGGTATTCTGGGAAGGGTATTCGGAGGACGAGGCTACATGGGAACCCGAGGACATGCTCATGGAGGATGCACCCAGCGTTGTCAGGGCATATCTGAAGGCCATCTAGGGTTAGCTAGGTATTCTTCATGCCTCGCTCAAACCTTGCTGGTAATTAGGCAGGGGTGTAACGAGTGTGAATAGGTGTTATATCGTCTTCCCTCACCATGCTATCCTGTGCCTTCCAAACGTACTTAACTTCGCGTTGCAATTAAAGTTTCGCAGAGATCATGTGCATGCGAGACGTTATATAAAGTACAAATGTATAATCTGTTAAAACATGACAATTATGCCGTGTACACGAAGAATAAGTTCCTATTAAGAGACCGGCATGGCATGAGATTCACGTCTAGAATCTGATAGAAAACGTCACTTACTGTCTGTCTGTTAGATCGGCAAACGCATGTCGTTCACGTTCACGCTGAACGTCCGCTTCACTCCATCCACGACGCACCTTTTCTTCCTCGAGCTTCTGTTTACGTTGCGCATTCAAACGAACGTTGATCCACCTCAGGACGAAGGATACGATGAGTTGTACGGTCAAGAGCACCATGATGGCGGTCTTTCCCGGAATGTACGCAGGGGCATCCTTCGGCTGAAAAATCTCAGTTCCGATAATGTTACCAATGCTGAACGTCGCCATCGTCATCGCATTGATCGTCACCTTTGGCACCGTTTTAGGCATGGGAACAGGTAAGGGGGGGTGGGGGAAGTCGGCGACTGACCTTCTTGGTGTGACCGCTTGTGTTGCTTGCATTGTAGGCGTAGATAGTCGACAAGGCACTACCAAAGGTACCCGTCAAGTACGATGCTGAGGGATAACTTAGCATCATGAACAAGCCCAGAGCTGTTCACATACCGAACAGAAGGGCACCCTTGTGACCCGCTCCCTGAAGACCAATCATGATGGCTACCAAGGAATTAATGAAGATAGCGGGAGACAACAGCCAAGAAATCGCCTCACCTGCACCGACGATAGTAGGTACCAAGGCGATAACGATCGGGGTCATACGCTCGTTCTTGATAGCGGTCATTGATGATGTCACGACGATGGATGATAGGCGGATTTACCTTCCTGTCCGAATACCACCCACAGAAAAGAACCATTGCAGATCCGATGACCCCTCCAGGAGTAGAAAGAATCAACGTCTGCTTTGACCTGGAAGTATGTTGTTAGGCTATTTGGTTAACCCGCGTTTTGGCAGCGACCTACGTATATCCGAAGCTCTTGATGACGATGTTGCTGACTATGAAAGCAAGACAAATGAGCGATCTTGCGGATCCAATGAACGTGTGATCGACTTACAGTTGCTCAGCGCACCATTCGGAATACTTGCTGTACGATCCAAGAGTTAGGGTCACATGAGCAACACGAGAAGGCGCGTACTCAAAACTGTTGACAATACGATCAACCAAGTGCGAACGTCCATAAGAGCCTCCTTGATCTGCTCTACTTTGATAGTCTTGTTCTCGGTTCCTCCTTGGTCATTACGCACCCGCTCCAAGGCTGCGATCCGCTCTTGTCTCGTGAGCATCCGAGCATGGACGGGCGAGTCAGGAAGCCAGATCAAGACAACGATGCCAACGACTATGGCCAACCCTCCCAAGAGGATGTACACGATCTTGTACGTTGGAATGAGTTTTCCGTTGTAAAACGATATGCCCTGCAACATCCGTCATGTGAGTACAAGCCATCAAACATCAGATGGCACCGACATAAGCAACAAAGCCTCCAAAGACGGACGTAAGGCCGTTCTGCGGGGATCGTAAGTATTGACAACCGAGATCTAAATCTGGCGCCTGACCATAATGTAAAACCATGAGATCCTGGTGGCCTTGGTCCATTGTTAATTCTGAAACCATTAAATTTAGGAATGTTTCAGCTTACCTGTTCGTCCTTCTTGTAAAACATGGAGATAATCAGAATAAGGCAGGGGGCAACGCATGACTCGCACATGCCTAAATACATATCCCCTTAGGTCAGATAGGAAAGTAGTGGAGACCGGAAATCAAGACGACTTGCCAAGGAGGAAACGCAGGGCAAAGAATGCGCCAAAGTTGTTAGTCGATGCATGAAGCATGAGTAGTGAGCCCCATAATACGATGTTGACGCCTGTGGAGTCATCAGTCTCAATCTTCTATGATGGTTTGGAGACCGGAAAATGAAACCCTTACCCAAGTACTTTGCCAGTCTCAGTTTCTGCGAAATGTACACGGTAGGAAACTCCCAGAACAGGTATCCTTGAGCCCCATTCAGTTAGCCAGGGGACTAGCCCTAGAGGACGTGACTTACCAAGGTAAAAGGCCATCGAGACAAGGTTGTAATGCTTCAGAACAGTGGTCAGCCAAGACACGCAAGGTTAGACGAATATCGTACCTGGCCAACGATCGGGAAGCCCATGATACTGTTAAGAAACTCAGTCCATGGTTGAGCCAGATAGATTCGTCGCATCTTGCCTTGCATAGTTGAGAGCTGTCTTGTCGCTAACCGTTCGGGTGTAAATGCTCCTGACATTGGGTGATCGACTGTTGAAACTTACAGAAATTGGGTGAAGTACACCGCCGCAGCTATGGTAGGGATGGCGAAATCCTATTTCGCATGGTCATGACTCGTTTACCCCAAATAGTGAGCTTTACGCACCAGTTTTCTTCGAAGTTTCCTGTTGAACTCATCACTGAAGTGCTCTTTGGCTTCGACACCAACGAGCTGCAGGGCCTCGTCACCATCAGTAGCATCATATGAGTTAACACCAAGTTTCTCTTCGAAATCCTCTGTAACCGGAGAGATTTTTTCAGAAACCTCGTTCTTTAGCACGGCTGACTCGGAAGACATTGGGCAAGTGAGGTATTACAACGAGAGATGTCGGGTCACTTCCTTCCACTCCTTATCGCTACAAAAGCATCGGTCTCTCGCACGACATCAACGCGCACCGTGCCTGCCAGAGATAACGGATGCACGGGTTCTGTCTGATATGTAGGTCGTCAACCACTTGCATGCAATGGGGAGATAAGGGCTTAAACATATTTAGCACGAGTGTGAGGTTGTCTTGGAAGTACCTCGAGTATTTGCACCGTTAGGAATGATTTTCTCACATGCCTCAAAGCGCAGACATAGGAACAAATTGAGATTGTGGATGTGAGCTAATGAAAACACAAAAGGATAGTTCGTCAGATCGATCGTACATGGCTAGGCATACCGTCCCCCCTCACAGCTTCTGAATAACAAGAGCGGATGCAGCACCACCCTGAGAACCAAACGTCAGTTAAGGGTCAGAGATAAGGTGGAGTGTCTACTTACTCCGTTACAAATGCCGGCAGCGCCATATTCGCCAGGTTTCAGACCATGGACGAGTGAAACAATGATTCTCGCTCCGGAATTTCCGATAGCGTGACCAAGTGCGACAGCGCCACTGAACAAATTCTCGGCTTTCACTATGAAAAGAAGGTTCGAAGTAGCTCACCCATCAACGTTAATCTTGGCAGGGTCAAGTTGGAGTAACTTCTCAGCGATGCGAACGACGACTGAGAAAGCTTCGTTAATTTCGAAGCGAGCGATGTCAGCCACAGTGAGGTTAGCTCGCTTGAGAGCTTGTGGCAGAGCGACGGTAGGTGCCATGGGGAAATCGATGGGTTCGACACCAGCATCCGCGTAAGCTATTCAAGCGTGTCAATGACCAATTAGTTTATCGGGTTATAGAGTATAAAACCAAACGTACAAACAACTCTTGCAAGAGGTGTGACACCAAGTTCCTTGGCCTTGGCAGCAGACATGAGAATCAACGCAGAAGCACCATCGTTCAAGTTGGAGGAGTTGGCAGCTGTTATCTTGCCGCCGGGCTTGAACGCAGACTTGAGAGAGGGAATCTTATCAAAGATGACTTTCTTGTACTCTTCGTCCTCCTTGAAGATGACGTCGCCTTTCTTTCCCTTGATGGTTACAGGTGCGATCTCGTTGTTAAATGCACCCTCCTTCCAGGCCCGTTCAGCGCGCTGGTACGACTCGATGGCGTGTGCATCCAACGACTCTCGTGTGACGCCATACTTGTCTGCGGCAGCCTCACCACAGTTGCCCATGGCAAAGTTGTTGTAGACGTCCCAAAGACCATCGACTTCGAGTGAGTCTCGGGTCTCGAACTTGCCGAAGAGGGGATTCGTCCGAGGCAGGAGGAAGCTGATGATGTACGCATGAGAGGTGAGGCAATACACCAAGGACATAATACGTACGGTGCATTGCTCATGCTTTCCATGCCACCAGCGACAACGACGCTCTTGTATCCAGATTCGATGGATTGTGCTGCGAGCATGATGGTCTTCATACCGCTGGCGCAGACCTTATTGATGGTCGTCGCATCCGAAGAGGGCTTCATGCCTGCAGCAAGCGCCACTTGACGAGCAGGAGATTGACCAACGCCGGCTTGGACGACATTGCCGAAGTAGATTTCCTCGACAACTGCGGGGTTGACTTTTGATTGTTCGAACGCGTGCTTAAGGGCAATGGCACCAAGTTGCGGTGCAGTGAACGGCTTCAATGCGCCATTGAGAGAGCCAACTGCTGTTCTGGACGCAGCAACGATGACGGCTTCATGAGTGGACTGAAGGCAATTTCGACATTATGATTGGTAGGAATGAAAGACAGTACGCACCATCTTGCGAGAGAAGGATGAAACGATGGAACGGGTAGAAGAGCGAGAGAGAGAGACGAATCGTGCTGATACGAACATGAGGTGCTTTAAAAGGTGGAACTAGATAATTATCGGGTCACTCCGACACTGTCAAATTGATACGGAGCGAATGGTCTGATGAACTCTGATCGATAACTGAGTAGAAACGAGTTCAACGTTTCAACATTCCAGGGTGCAAGAAGAAATCGAACGATGGAAGATCCGGCTAACCGAACACAGTAACGTGAGCAAGGTCGTGAGCATGTGAATTCGCACATAATCTACAATCAGGCACCAAGGTCTACGACAGAAGTGAGGACTAAGAACCACGCATCCAACCAACGTAGGTGTCGATCTGGAGAATCGATGCTCGATGCAGCCAGCAACTCCTCGACAGCGGGACCTGTTTCGCATGGGTGCAGATACCAACACTGTGACCCGAGCGTAGGGTGATCGCCGAAAGAGAGGAGAGGAAAGTTTGAGTTTGGATGTCCGATGGAGAAGGGAGTGACTTGAGTGCCCACGAAAGCGTGTTGCCGCAATAAAGACGTGTCGACTATTTCTGATAGGACGAGCGGTGTACCGCCTAAGGATGGAGATGACAAAGGTGACTCGGCATTGTCTCGGGTACGCACTTGAGTCGTGTACAGTGAAGTAAAATGTGGGTACGTTGAATGTTGGTGAGAAAACCACATATTGATCACATGTAAGATGATCGGGCGAGGGTGGGGCGACTGCAGGATCGTCGATCGGTTCTGATGAATGATCAGTGGATGATCTCCTCTGCAGCAGAACTATGCGGTGAATGTAGCCAAATCCTGGAAGAGACTAATGCGACATGAAGCGATGAAGAGGATGAGGGGGGGAATATGTGCGCACGGGATGTTCATTCCATGCCCAGTCATGTCGATCTCGCACAAATAGTTTGCACGCGATTTCGAACTCTGGACGGGTCAGAGTCATAGTCAGATGTGGCGTGGGAGTCGCTGTAGCAGGACCAGGAAATAAGGTTCAAGCCACACTACTTGGCACAACATACACAAACTCAGCTCACTGTCGACCACTACAGCCCGTCCAACTGCCGGCTCACTTCACATCGCGGTCTCACCATGGCTGTAGGAAAAGTATGTCCGTTCATCGTCACATCCTGCACAGTCTAACCTTCCAAAAAGAATAAGCGTCTCTCGAAGGGTAAGAAGGGTATCAAGAAGAAGGTCGTCGACCCCTTCTCTCGCAAGGGTATGGATCTGCTCATCCGACCCATGATCATCCATCTGACGACCATTCAGAATGGTATGATATCAAGGCACCTTCCATGTTCGAGGTCAAGAACGTCGGAAAGACCTTGGTCAACCGATCACAGGGATTGAGTACGTTGTCGTCGGTCTCCTCTTCACCCGCTTGTCTCACCTATCTACGCAGAGAATGCCAACGACTCGCTGAAGGGTCGTATCTTCGAGGTCTCTCTCGCAGATCTCAACAAGGATGAGGAGCAATCCTTCCGCAAAATTAAGCTACGAGTCGATGAAATCCAGGGCAAGAACTGTCTCACAAACTTCCACGGCATGGACTTCACCTCGGACAAGCTCCGCTCCCTTGTGCGCAAATGGCAATCCCTCATTGAAGCACACGTAGACGTCAAGACCACTGACGGCTACCTCCTTCGTCTCTTCGCTATCGCCTTCACAAAGCGCCGTCCAAACCAAGTGCGCAAAACTACATATGCCCAATCGAGTCAGATCCGTGAAATCCGCAAGAAGATGTTCGAGATCATGACCCGGGAGGCAACGAGCTGTGATTTGAAGGAGTTGGTGCAAAAGTTTGTGCCAGAAGCTATTGGTCGTGAGATTGAGAAGCACACTCGGAACATCTACCCCCTACAAAACGTCTACATCCGCAAGGTGAAGATTCTCAAAGCACCCAAATTTGATGTTTCAAAACTCCTTGAGCTCCATGGCGAGTCAACTGACGTACGTGCTTCATCATATCGTTTATGTGATTTTCTCTCGTACTCAACGTCACTTCCAGGAGACCGGCACGCGGGTAGTGAAGGACTTCAAGGAGCCTGAGATCCTGGAGTCAGTTTAAAAACATCCCCTCGTTTTGCTGTGTACCATTGTATTGCCTATGACCTCACACTACTTATGCTACAACGGTACTGCCCAATCTATGAGCATCATGACCCATTCCCATGTACACGCTGTCATGATCAATACCCTCCGTGCAATCACCGCTCCTCGGAATTCGAATTGGGATTAACTCTCACAAACGTGCAAGAAGAAAGCTAATACAAATTCGGGTGTCTACTCATCGCTAGCGGCATCAGAAAGGCTTCGCTCCGGTTCTAAGTTAGCATGACAGATCTTCTTTTTTTCTTTACTACTACTAACCTTCCTCGAGCGCTCTCAAAGACTACTTCTTCCTCAGTCCTAATTCTCCACGTCGTTCGCCATGTCCGACATTGACTATCTCCAAAGTATCGTCACAAGATACCCAGACTTCCCCAAGCCGGTATGCCTCCAGTCTTACACTCGTCCGTCTTACTCTCAAACCTCGTTCCGTTCCTCAGGGAATCGTTTTTCTCGACATTTTCCCCATTTTCCGCGACCCTGTCGCGTTCGAGACCTTGATAACCCATTTCGTCCACCACATCACCTCTCATACCATACCCAAAGCAGTGCGTAAGAAGGTAGACGTGGTCGTCGGTCTCGACGCGAGAGGGTTCCTCATCGGACCTCTCATTGCACTTCGGTTGGGTGCTGCTTTTGTCCCCGTGAGGAAAAAGGGCAAACTTCCTGGATCGTGCAAGCAGGCGTCGTATGAGAAGGAATACGGTGTCGTACGTTCGTTGTCCCGCTGTGTCCTCACCAGTGCTGACGGCTTCGCGTCCTAGGACATCTTTGAAATGCAGGACGGCGCTATCCAGCACGGACAGAACGTCGTTATCGTTGACGACCTCATTGCTACTGGTAAGTATTGACTGCACTCAATACCGAACCCGTCGTTCACCGGTTTTGTAGGTGGGTCAGCTAGCGCCGCTGGTGCACTGGTTCGCACGCAGGGCGGGAATATCCTGGAATACCTGTTCATCGTCGAAATATCCGCTTTGCGCAAGAACTGGACCCTTGATGACCCAGTTTATTCAATCATTCAAGAGTAGGACGCGATCCGCTTGCCCAAAACTTATCCTTATTGTATGTCTCATTACGCGGTATTTAGATATTCTCCTGTACATAGACGTACCAATGTTGTTGTTTCAACACGTCCGTAAAATCGACTTTTGGATTCGAGAACTGCATTCTATCGACTATTAGACCAACAACCGAGTATTGAGTAAGGGATGGCCGTTGATGTATAACACATGCGGGACACTACGTAGATGATCGTCCTTCTCTCCCGTAGTCCGTGACTGACTAGTCCATTCGTCCGCATGGTCAATTGAAAACAAGACATTACCGTACCCAAATAACCCCGCAGCTTCCAGCATCGCTGCAATATTCTTCCCAGCTGTCTGCGAAAGCAGCACGAGGGCAACATCGTCTAAGTTGCCCGCCGCTGCTATTTCGCCCACAGTCGCCGAAGGATTGATGGGGAGATCGTCAGTGTTAACAACGATGGCCCCAGATGCGCCTGAGTCCCGAGCATAGATAAGCTTCTCTAGGAAGGTGCATTCACCCCTCCACACGAGCACAGTGTCCCCGTCGAAATCTTGGTTATAGGGCTTGCACCCCAACGGGTTGGCGTCGTCTCTTCTGAGACGAGCCCCCTCGGCGCGACCAAATACCAGAGGGTTTGACCTCTCCGACGAGGTCACGTCCGCACCAAACACCGCGGTGTGGGCAGTCACATGAAATTGAGCGTTCGTTTCCACCATTCCTGGGCGCGATGGAGCCATGGGATCCGCAGTGTCAAGAAATATCCGTAAACCGACATCGGGGGTGGCAATTTTAATGTCGTCTTCGTGAAGGACGAGTGAAGTATCATTGATGTAGACCAGTTGGCCAGTCCGAACGGCGTGGGGACCAACTATAGAGGAGGGTTGAGTACTGAGCTTGCGCATGTGGACGGATCTACCCACGTTTGGTGATGTCATATCCTTTGCCGTCGATACGATTGACTACAGTGGCTCGTATTCCGGTAATATTCTGGACTACGAAGCCATCCGTTACGAGTTGAAGCTTGTGAGGACCAGGGTTTGGATCTTCTGTTACCACACGACCACCTGGGGACATAATAAAGTCATAGGACTACGGTTTGTTAGGTGTGAAGATTCAAACAGACCAAGGAAGAGGTCTCACGAAGGGGCTGACTTGGGGCACGGCACACCAGCCATCGGGAGACCAATGATGTTCATCCAATGGCTGAGGCTTCAGACCGATCAATTCTCGTGCGTACTCGGCATCGGCGCGGGAACCAACCCCTCGGACAAGGCCTTCAATGACACCGCTTGCAACAAATCCTTGGTAGGGGTGATATGCAGGGCACTGGAGATTTTCCTCCCTACGAAGTTTTCGGCGTGCAGGGGACATCGGCTTAAGAGCATGTCTCGGGAGGGTCAGAATATGACCTTCCGTGCTCAGAACATACTGAGAATCATCACTGTTAAGCGGGTTCTCCTCGTCGAAAAGCAAGTAAAGATACTAAAAGGAACTGTCAGAAGGATTGTCTACTCCCCGAAAGAAAGCTGAACCTTTAGTGTCTCCGAAAGCGCGAAGGATTCCATTCGGTCGTCCCTTGCGTTGGTGCGTAAATCCTTAATTCCAGTGAGTCCACACTCGACTTTTGCTCGGATGCTGAGATCTTTCAAAATACGTTCTCCTACATCTAGATAGTAAGTGTCCTTTGTGGCCTAACCAACCTGTCAAGAGGAGCTGAATAGCAACGAGTAAAGGCACACACCCTATAAAGGTACCATGTAGATTCGATAAATTCGGGGCGAAGGGGGTATTGGAAGGATGTCGCCTGCATAAAATGAGTGTCCCAGACCTCAGGCAATCCCGAGTGCCGTCGCCAGATATTCCAATCTACCGACAGTCAAGATTTCGATTATCAAAAGACCTAGCTACTCACACGTTAAATGCGACTTTATGGCATTGGGAATGTCCCCTCCGAGAACTTGCAGCCCAGGCCAAAATGCGGATAGCGAATCCATAGTGGAATAAGCTTGATCGCCGGTGTGGGGGTTGACAATACGATACTGATTGAAGTCAGCACTTCATGGCAGGAATGCAGATATTGGTAATACCCAGTGGCCATCTCCAGAGCGTACGTGCCGCATCACCGCCGCGTAACCCTCTTGCCAAACGTCCAAGAATTCAACTTCGCCTACGAACATTTCGGCATTATGGAAACTGAAGTATTTGCAAGTAACGTACCACTTAAAATGTACCATTTCAGAGCATATTCATAGAAGGAATCTATGCCCGCACCAATTCCCGTGACCTCTGGAGACATCCAAGACTAGATGGCGTCAATCGCGAACTGCACAGAAAGGGGCAGGGATAGTACTGACACCAGTCCAGATGTTGATAGTGTTACCCACCAAACCGAGTTCTGATCTGCGGTTCCACAGTGCGAAGTATGCCTTGTAGGCTGCTTTCTCAAAACGTTCATCACCAGTAAGTCGACTCAGAGTCGCAAACTCCAAAATCAAAGAACCTGCCCCAGCAGTACCTGGAATGGGGTGAGAGATGCTCTTTGGGTGTGTGGAAAGTCTCACAAGAATCTAGTGATTCTCCCCGAGGAACGCCATGACGCAGGTTGAGCTTGTTTGAGAAAGATAAGCCCAAGGCTTTTTTGCCTTGCCGATGAGACTCGCACTTACTCTTGCATATGGGAGACCGGTTGGTGTGGAAAATGCTGGTAAAAGGCGCTTGCCAAGATCATGTGCCATGTTGAGAAGCTGACCTCTGTACCATGGAAGGTAAAACGGTTGGTCCGGCTCGCTAGCAAATATGTGCCCTGACAAGAGCCCTCCAAGAACACGTATTGTTGTTTCAAATACTTGCGGTTTTGTGCTCACGTCGAAGGAAACCCAATCGATGACGTTTTTGACTGCATCTTGGAATCCCGGGGGATCGTCGAGGACGACAAACGTATCCAACACGTCAACGAGTGTAAGTGAGAAGTTCCCGGAAACATCGTTAACTGCAATGTTGGCCCTAATTCATGTTAGTGCTGCTTCTGAACACCATGAGACCACCATACGGATTCTCCCAGTCCGGACCTTTTCCTGTGCAAGAAAGTGGCGAGAGCTTGGTCCAGTCAACATCTTATGATTACGAATTATTGGGCCCAAATGTGTCACCTCGTCTAATGGGAAAGCTGAGGAGATGTCAGAGAAACTCGCGTCTCGGAGAACGCTGAAAACATACCCTTCGACATATAATTATTGAACCCGTGGTACCAAAGATCCCGGGTTGCATTTCTACACAGATTTCTACAGTGGCTCGATGGAGTGCGATCAACTTGAACGTACTGGAATGTCTGCTTCCGTTGGCTTGTCCAACCACTCCTCCCAGCCGTATAAGCGCGTACAGCGAAGGGGACGTCAAGAGCAATAAGAAGATATGCCACGAGTGAGACGGGCCATTGCTTTGGCCATTTCATGACGCGAAAGGGGACTGCAATTTGTTGGGTGCCTCCAGCAGTGACGGGTTGACCGACGTGTCAACGGAAGTCAATACACTCGACGTCACGTGCTCGCTATATCGTCTCAACTCCTGCATGCTAACATAGTAACACAGGTACTACTACTGGTGCTCCAAGCTTCAAGCACTACTCTACTCCAGCACCATGAGCAAGGTCATCGACGTATCTAGTAAACTCGGAGAGTATATGTTGAAAGGATGGGTATGGTTTGAGCCACAAGCTTATCTGTTGCCTTAGGCTAATCACAATTAATGTCGCAGGTGCTCACGGATAGCCCTTGTCCTGCCGAGTCTTGTCGAGGAGTTCCGCTGCTGAGGTCACCAAATGGCCAGCAACCCATTGTTCACTACTGTGCCAACTGCAATGGGCCTCCCAAGAGTATGTACGGGTCTCCTTTTATATCGGTGAATATTTACCACACCAAGCAGCCCAGCAAAGCGAAGGGACGCAGTCTCAGTCCTCTTCGACGGTCTCATCTACCTCGCATGATTCACGACCATCAACACCACCGACCGAATTTTCAAGCACTCTAAGCTCTCCAACCTTCGCTCCTCCCGTCGAAACCGAAGATATGATTCGGCGCCGCCAGCAATCAGACCGAGCATCCGCAGAGATTGGGAAGCGCTTATTGAAAGGGTGGGCAATGCTTGGAGAGGAGTGCCCGAATAACCGATGCTACGGAGTTCCTTTGGTTCGGCCACCGAAAACAGGTATTGACAAGGATCCTCGCAAGGCTCGTCGTTACGTTGGAATCCCCATGTCCGTTGTTGACTGCTTCATCCAGGAATGCGTTATATGTGGGACGGTGTACGTGACAGAAGACTCAGACGGATGGCAGCGCCTCGTACCCGTAACATTAGAATCCTCAACGTCAGAAACTGCGTTGGCTGGGAGCGCAGGGCAGAAGGTACCATCTAACAAAGGAAAAACTGTTTTCCGCAATAGCCCGCGACCACTTCAGCTCCCAACTCTTGATCCCCCTCTTCAGACGCCAAAGGTAATTGAATCCTAGCTATGGAGAGTCACTAGTTTGACGGGAATCTAGTTGGCTGCTGATGTACCACGACACATGAGTTCTGACCTCAACTGTTCACAATTGGTAATTACTCCTTACTATCCTATTACAATCTAACGCCAATCCCGTTGCACAGGTTACTGCCTTGCCACCAGCCACTGTGGCTGTTGATGCACCTATTCAGGCACTGGAGTTAGCACTTGGAGCGCTGTCAGAGCGACTCGCCATGGCTTGTGCTACACCTAGTCTCTTGGACCCGCAGAGCGTCGCAGCACATGCTGAGGCGATCAGCAAAGTCGCTCACGCCCTGGGACAGGTTAAGCAACTTCAACATCAAAGTGGCACGCAGGGTGGGTTGATGTCTTAGAGTGGTTGGGTACGTATAGTCGGGATACCATAAATATCCGAATGTTCGGTGTAGATACCATTGGACCTCCAGGTCGGATTGGAGTGCGGGGTCCTTCAGTAAGGCTTTCTTGGTGCTAAGATACCAAGCATGTGTGTATGAATCGACTGGTCAAGTATATACGCTGCAGACGGCGGTCGCTCGTCAAGCCCGCTAACACCGTTTTAAGAAGTTGATCAGTTAGCGTACAATGGTCGCCCTCACCCACGCCCTGCCATATGGCTGCCTCATGCTGACCTGCCTTGGGCCTGCCATAAATTCTTGGAACCGAGCGTCAATTGGGGCGTATATCAGCCTTCACCTCCACTGTGAGGATGCCCTTTAACATGTTCAAGGCATTCTCTGGTTCCCGTACTCGTCCCCACCGCGGTGATTCTTCAGTATACAATGAATATCCACAAGGCTATCCACCAGGCGTAGAGATGCCAGAACCCACGGTTCCTGGTCGATCACAGACGTTGAGAAGATCAAACACTGCAACGGTAGGCCACGTTCACCGTAACATGTGATACTTCGCTGACCCATCAGTCACAGAGAAGAGAGCCCGTAAGTAGAACATGCGTCTGCTGGCACGAGAGTTGTCGAGGTTGCTCAACGTGTCCTTTGGAGCTAGCTTTTCACCCCGTTACCATCACGGGCGCCAACTGACGGCGAAGAATACCATGAGGGTTACGTGCGAGTCGACAATCCGGACGCTGTAATGGGTGGTGCTCTTAACGCACGACCCGGAAGAATGGACATGCCTCATCCCTCTGTTGTGGGTGACGTTATCGGCTCTCCACTTTCGGAGACATTATCAGAACGGGAACACCTTGAAAACTCAGGGAGGATCCATGACCCTTCGAGGTTGTTAGATCGTCCCCCACAGCTTCAGCGCTCTGGCTCATACCACAGTGGACGTGGAGATAGACCCATAGATCCTGATGGGCCCATAGTCATGAGCTCCTCACCGGACTCAATCTCTGGTAGCGACCACACTGTTGAAGCCCTGCGGTCTCCTCTTGCGGTACATCCCAATGAGAGAGTAGTAAGTGCCGAAACCATCTTCATTGTTGTGAACTCACGAGCTCTCTTCTTCGTAGATACCGCCTTTCCCACGCAACTACTCGGCGAACTATGTACCGGGTTCGAGATCGCCAACAGACTTATATGGCGGTCGTCAATATGACCCTGCCCACGATGTATGATTTCACCGCCTCTCACTTTATGGATAAACTGATGTTTGTATTTTCCAAGATCCATTCACACCATCACAACGCGTATGACGGGGGATACGGTGGGGGGTATGGCCGTTCCGGGCGTCATGCTAAAGATTCAGGCCCAATATACTATGTTGTCCCTGGTGGGATGAACGTTATATTCCAAGACGAACATGGCAATGAGATTACCAGGTAGTGTCCAACCTGTCCTCAATGTCCCAAATTGCTTACAAGATCATATATCGGACTTCTTTAGAGTTGGAGATTTCAGTGGAAGACCGCGCCCATCACGCCCAGGCCCATTCGTGATTCAGGATGAACACGGAAGAGAGTTATATCGGTAAGAATTTGGTTAATCTCTTGTCCACCGACACCACTGAATGCCTCGAAAGATATGATGGCTATGCCAGAGGTTCTCATAATCGAGGGAATAGTGAACCCCCGATCGTTCGCATTGATGCTTATCCCACATCCGGCCGGCTCGGGTAAGCAAAACATACTTTTCCCTGCTTTATCAATCTCTTAAGAATGCGTACCACTAGACGTGAAAGGAGCGACTCATCCCACAGCTATCACACCGATCCTTCATACAGGAGGGGTTACGATTACCATCCGGATCCCAGAGACTATCGCGAAAAGAGCTTGCGCGATCCCCGAGACAACCGGCATCGGGGCTACGGCGATTATTCAACCTATGGCGACTACCGAGATCACAAAGGCTACCGCGAGTTTGGCTACAGAGACCAAGGTGGTTATAGAGGCTATGATAGCTATCGGGAGCATGGCGATTACAAGTCCCACAGAAGGGCCGATATCCCTATCCCAGGCAGAGTGTCCTCCCGAGCATCGCATAGGTCATACAGCCACGCTAGTCAAGTGTCTCCTGAGAGACTACCTTCTCAGTACCCCGAGTAAGTCTATTCTCCAATCCCGTCTCCCATAATCTGAAGCACGGAATAAAGTGTTATGGGTATCATTCCCGATGACCGGCGTTCAGCGCAGGTCAGGGACTATGCTGTCGCGCACCCTTCTGTGCATCAACTTGATGAACCTGATCTTAGTGAAGGGATGGAGGCTCTCCACATGTAAGATGAAATAGCATTTATGCGACCCACCTTGTGATTGTAATATTACTGTATGTACAACTGTATGCTTGTCTCAGGATGTAATCTATAGCAATCTGAAGCAATATATTGCGGTGAAGCAAGCAGGCTTGGTAGAATACATGCTAGATCCGTCACTCAGCGCTTGGATATACGCCTGCCTTGACGTGGGTCTTGTCCAGATCGTTTTCCTGTCTCCGTAACCGATGCAATCTCGTCACGGCTGAGCTTCAATGTTCCTCCAACGAACTTTCCAACTCCCATCCCCAAACCTCTGGCTCGCTTCTTTGGGGGGCCCGAGGATGAATTTGAGTCGTATAGTCGCTTTAGAGTGGGATGATAGTTCCCCAGATTTTTAGCCTATCTCGGGTTCAGCCAGAGGCATATAGCGCAAGAGCGTGGATTCTTGCCTCTTTCAGAGATTTCTTTTCATCTTCTCGCTTTTTTCGCAACAAGCCCTCGCGCACATGCTTTGCTGCTTTATTGTGCTCCTGCGCGCGGAATGCGCCTTCGCCTTTACCGAGTTTGGTGTTTCCTGACAATTCCAACACACGTCCTCCTAAAGCCTTCTCTCGTTGAGCGTGGTTAAGATTGAGTTCTGGATTTAGCGATCCTGAGAGTAGTTTGGTATGAATCAATCGATGCAGAAGGGCATCATTTTGGGTGTTCGTCCTTGCTACAAAATCAGACGCACGAAAGGACAAGATCAAGGGAGGAATGCATACCGCTCGTCATCCAAATCTTCTTGAGATTTCATTCTCGCGGATGTGGGTTCCTCCAAAGTTGTGATATTTGTGACTTTGGACGACTAAGAAAGAGTAAGTACGACCCCACAACATCAGATTCGGCGTACCATAAACGATTTTCTTAGTTCCTTAGTGGAGAATTGCGCTTCTGGAGGCTTTCCTCGCGATTCAGAGAACACCAACACATCCGGGGTTCGTGAAGAGCCTGCAGTGAAGCCATCATCCCCTTGGTCAAAACCTATGAAAGGCTGAGCATAGGCGGAGGCTTGAGCAATTTCATCCACATACCGTCGTCATCGCTGTGGTCGTCTGATCCTATCTCCGAGCCGCCTGAAGCAAATCCCGTCCATTCTTCCTCGTCTGAGTCTGACTCGTGTGCGATGTTCTGGGGCTTTCCTTTGTTTTTTGATGGCGCGGGTATGTCGAAAGAGCCGAGGAATTGTTGTCCATAAGCATTCAGTTTCTCGAGGAGTCTTTCCCGCTCCACCTCGGTTGTCATAGTCGAGGTTGTTCAACATTTTGTTACTGAGACAAACAAAGCATCCCTCGTCATCTCAAGTATCCCACCATCGACTTTGCATCCGCCTCACCCATGTCGACTCCGAAGAACCGCAAGGACAAGTCTAAACCACCCGCAGAACAGAAACCACTCATTGAGATACCCGAGGCGGAACAATGGCGGTTGATACGCGAAAGCGGCTTGTTGGAAAAGCTCAAGCCCGAGGATGCTGACCATGCAACCGCGAACACAATCGCCTCTACGCCAAGGGAGGACGATGAGTCAGTTTCGCTTGGGGAAGAGATTTTCAACGCTATGATGATCATTATACCCCACACCTTTTTCCTCGTCATGATGGATATGTGAGTTTCTCAATGAACAATTCCTCGGTCAGCCTGACCCCTGTTCAAGTTTGATTCACCATCAGTATGCAAAACACCCGACTGTCAATGATATCCTTTACAGGCTTGTGAATACATTCCCCAGTACGTTTCTTAACAAGTTTAACAATGAGCGATTGATCTCACGTCGATGAGCAGTCATGGCGGTCTTCATGTTCTACAGTACGTCCCCTGCACCAGTTCGGGCTCATATACTTACAACGGCTTAATTATCAGCTATCCGTCACAAAAACAATACGATTGTTCAGCTCGGGTTGTTGTTGCTTTCTCTGGGTGCCGGGCCAAGGATGATATGGCTTATCAACCGGGGGTCGTGGCTGAAGAACATAGCCCAGGTATAATGTCTCCCTTCATACCTGAATGTCGGCTCACGCTATGAATGTGCAGTGTCCCCAGTTTGCGACAATCTGGTTGTATACTGTCGTCCAAATGAAATTGTCGTTTGCGCTTGTGAGCCTATGTTTAATAGGTGGTTGGTCATGGTGGTCTGGCATGAAGCTACTGCTTTGATTTAGACAATTAGACGCTATTTTTTTCAGGGATAATGAGCTAATTCAAGCATGGACTCTTATTATACAGGGACTTGTCATTCTATCAGTTAGAGTGTAATGTATGCCACAGTCACAAAGCATCGCAAGTTAGAGTGAAGGACTCGCGACATGCGGACTCGTTACGTAGGAACAAGTGTGGTGCATCGGACATATTTGTATCAATGTTTGCTCGATGATACGCCCCATTGGATGTGAACTGGAATCCGGAGGGCACCTTTTACGAGCAAGGGATGTTTCTCACTAGTATGCTCCCTAAGGCCTAAACGGCCCACCAAATAAATATCGTGTGCGTAAGTTACAAGTGAATGTGCCCGTTCATTAAACGCCGTCTCCTTGGTCAAGCTCACTCACAAGGAGCTCGACTTTGGCCTGTAGGTTTGTCAGTACACTGACACAAAGAAGTGACAAGACCCAGACCGAGTAGGTCGTATTGCGGCCTTCAAGAGCTTGGCGCAATACACGCAGCTGCCACTTCAAACGGCGACTCAGATTGCGGTGGATTGTATTTCGGTGATTATCTAAGCGTTCAGCAAAGGCTCTGAAAACTCTGTCATCCCGGGCGAAGTAGTAAAACTGAGTGGGGTGAATCTTGAGTAACAGAGGTTAAGTATGTGGTACTGACCGGTATCTGCTCGCCTTCGATAGTTTCGAGAGCCATCGACCAGGCACTGAGCAGCAGCAGGTCCGCCGTAGCGTTGGCCACACTAACAGAACGCCTTTAGTTTCTGAAATATAAAGAGAGGCGACAGCAAACATACTAATCCTCGAGAGCCGCTATCGCGTCGGCTTTACTGAGTTCCTTGGTCGCAAACTTCCTTACTGCAGCGGCAGCTGTACTGACGGGCTTGCCGGCTGTACCTAACCGTAACGCAAGGGAAACTGTGGCCACCTGGGCTCGTACCCATTTATCACCTTCACTCATAACTAATGTCTGTAAGAAGGAAGCTATCAGCTCGCTCTGTGACTTGTGCAAACCGTAATCGATCGCAAGCTTGAGGTTCGTTCCTAACCAAAGGTCAGAAACAAGTAACCATGGATGAACATTTCTCATACGCAGAGCTTTGAGTATTACTCTGGTCTTCGGTAACTGCACCTCACTGTCATCCAGGTGATTTATATATCGTGAGAAGGCACCGAGGAGAATTATCGCTACGTCGCGGTGAGATTGACCGATCCTCATAGCGTGAAGAAGTGGAGTGGCATCTCCGGTTTTTCGGAGAAGAAGCTACAAGTTGTTGGGTTGCCGTGCCTGTCTCTTGGGCTGAAGAACTCACTGGAAAGGCTCTGTCCCGAATCTCCATAAGGAACATGATGTCTTTGCGCTCGATGGCTCTGAAGACTTCAAAAGGCTGTGATGCGTGAGGATGTAGAATCCTATCAAGAATGGACAAAAGATACCTGGGGCTCCTTCCACGACTTGGACGAGTTGAACATTGGAAGGCTGGTGAGCCATGATGACGGTGTGGTCGGTGATGTCGGAGAGGCGGTAGGCGATGCAGTACCATCCTGGGTTGAGCTCCCTTCAGGCACCTGTTCCACTGTAGGGCTAGAGGGTGGGGTAGGGCTGCGGCGCAACTGTGAGAGAATGGCCTTTGGAGCTGCTTGGCAGGCTTCCCGCTGTAAAAAGGCTTGAGAAATGTTGGCAACAGCGTGGAGGAACAAGCCAATGAACCAACCAGTAGAGGGAAGTCGGGCAGGAAGACAAGGATCAGAACCAAGTCGGGGCCTTTGCGTTGGCTTCGGCAGTGGAGGGTCAGGGCTGAGTTGCTCTGCGAGCGAGAGTATTATCGGAGCATTGTTGAGCATCTCAGCGGAAATTTGCTTGAGTGTCGTCTGCTCGCTATGCAATGGTGCACATCATCGAAGTTGGAAACTCAGCGCTAGTAGGTGCGGGGAAGCTGGACCGAAAATATCCCTATTTGAGTATACTCTACTTACTACCACATATGTAACCAGTGACCCTTACTCAACGTCGAACATTTCTTGTCGGCTGGCATCAGTCAAAGTCTCACCATCTCCACTCCATCTAACTCGTCGATGCTCAAGGCCCAGAAAGACACGAAAAAAAATTCGAAGAAACCTGATCATCACCCAAGAACTCGTCTCAGCTCCCAGCACAGTCAACCCACAAGCTCAGGAAGTACCATCAGCGACTCGGCCGAGTTGGATGACGCCAATGAAGCGTTCTCCATCAATCATTCTCGGTCCGAGGCGAGTTCAAGCATCGTGTCCATGAAACGTACCAGGCAATCAAATAGCCCGGTTAACGATACCTATTCTACTCGGCCCTCGAAGAGGGTGAAAAGTACCTCACCACTAGCGCATGAAAACTTTGCTTCTGGTCTATCCGCCGAGTTTTACTCAGCCAACCAGATACTTGAGTTCGTCAAGATTCGAAATAGTGAGTACCTGATGAAACCCGAAGCAAACCGTTGACGCGAATGACACCAGCGATTGCGATATGCACTCCCTCAGATGGTGGGTAGTCACCCTGGTCATATTCATATAGCTACTGACATGATGAGCAGATGTCGTCGACCTGTCCTCTAAATTTCTAACGTGGGCCACGCACCACCTGGCTGCTCGTTCGAATTCGGAGTCTTCTTTTCGGCAGGTATCCATTATGATAGTTTTGTATGCCATTTATTTTGGAAACAGTCTTGATACGCTCATTGCATGGACCTAGAAATGATGCTCATGTTGATGAGTTAGCAATGAAACTATCCGTCAAGTCTCGCTTGAAGGTCGCTGCATGCCACAGCTCCACTGATCCCGCACGTTGGTCGGATATAGTACAAAACCAGGTTGTTGTGTGTCCTGCAGACGTAAGTAGACCAGCCTTTTCTCGCTTAAATCGGGCTCACGCCTTCTGTCGACAGACAATACTTGGTCTCATCACTCGAGGAGTGTGCACGATATCACAGCTACTTGCTGTCGTAATAACTGAGGCACCACTAGTCTTACGTGGGGGTTTACGCTTGACTGATGTCTTGGTGTGCCGGAGTCCAAGTACCTTTGTTAGCCCCAGAATCCTCGCTTTCAGTCCGCCGATGACCGGCGTTGATACCGAGACGATGGAACGACTGATCGACGCGAAGACCGTGTTTTCAACCCCTCAGCGGCTACGTCCTCGAGAGCTCATCGTTCAATACGCACCAGCCCATGTGACCACAGAAAGCAGGCTCACACAGAACATTCGCCAGCTGGATTTTGATCACACTATCCGTCAATCACTCTTCAAGGATGCGCAGCACGTTTTACAAGAGTTGGGTTCCTGCCCCAGTGACCTCGTTTGGCGTCGTGTAGTGAATGAAGTTGGGATGACTGATGACGATGGCCCTAAAGCGAAGGCAGCGAACGATATCCGCAACTTCATCGAAAATTGGGTATTTTCAATGCCGAATGCGAATCCATCATCACGGGGTTTCAATATTACCCCAAAGTTTGCCAGATTGGTTCAGGTTTTGAAGGCCTATGAACCCTGCAGAGACCAGTTTCGTGGTGTTATTTTCGGTGGGTAGTTTTATCATTGGTGATATCCTTTCGTTCAGATTTGCACAGTGTCGCATAGCTCAGTTGCGATCATCATGTCCGATATGTTGCGGATGATGTCTGAGAGTCTGGACTTCTTGCGCCCCCTTCCCGTCACTGGCGATCTCGCGGTAGTTGATCTTCATCATCAGGTATGTCACCCCTTCCTGCAATTCGCGGATTGTTAAGGCGTTGTACAGGTAGACATGTTTCGGAGTTTCGAATCTGGCAAATATAACCTCTTGATCTTGACGAGAACACTAGAAGACTTGGATATTCCTCCTTCCCTGCTCGTTGTGATGTTCGTTCTAGATTTCCAACTCTGACAGTGTCATGTCTGATCGTCGATAGATACGATCTCTTCGAGAGTCAACTGTCGTTTGCATTTACTTGCGCTCGTGCATGCATGCCTTCCAGCTGTCTTGTCCACATGGTGGAGGATGGGAACGATGTGCATCGTCGAATTTTATCTCGGTTTTCAGAAGGAACATTCGACGAAGCGTGGATACCCGTCACTTTGCATAACGGAGGAATTCCTATCCCAGTGTATTCGCCTCTCTCGCCGGCCCAGGTTCCTCACCAATTCAGCGACGAGGATGATGATATGGGTTCCATGCCTTGCATCGAAGATGCAGTGACTGGGAAGCGCTTATACGAAGGAGAAGCTCTAGAAGTGGTCTATCGCCTTGTTGCTAATGCGCAGGGACCTATCGTCTCCAGGGAGCCCTTGATGGTCACTCGGGAAGTTGCTGACGCAGAAATCCACAAATGGATCGGTATTGTGAACCTGCCCGCAACCCTACCCATTCGACTAGTGACTGGGCCCGTTCGGTCGACACCTACTCACGCTCGTCGATCGGCTGCATACGAAGCTTGCGTCCAGCTGTTTGAACATGGTGCGCTCGATTACAAATTGTTTCCAGTATCTCAGCACTCCATCCCGGGTGTTGGGTGCTCTGTGGCGCTTGCAACGGACAAAGATTCTGGAAACCGCTGCTATCCTCGCAAGCGGTCCACGTTTTGGCTAAATTCCATTCATCTTGGCGATCACCGTTTGTTCCCTTTCATTGTCTACATAGCCGGCCAGGGTGGGGATTACGCCCCAATTCTGGTCTTGACTCGTCAGCCCTTGCCGCGCATCCCTTCCTTCCGACTCTTTTTCCCTGGTACATCCGAAACAATCCAAAACATTCGTGGGCCACCTCATGTATTCAACCACCAACAACTGGAAGCCATCCACCTGTTCACGCTCCGGATATGCCGAGCAATCTCGAACAAGCCGTTTGTCTGTCCTGTAGAACAGATGACCTACCTATTTGCGCCACTCCAACTTCCGGATCAAAGTGGCACTCAGACACTGGACTTCCTACGCCTCATGGATTATATTCCTTGGCGTACGGTTGATATTGCCGGGAAGACGTGGATGGAAAAGTTCGATCTAGAAGAACTGCGGACATCTCCGGAAAGGGTGCGCGACAGTGTCATACAGGACCGTTTAGTCGAATTCACACGACGGTACTTTGTCGCGCGGCTGCGGCAAGACTTGACCCCTTTGAGCAAGCCCGCGGATAGTCCAGTACGTTGTCGAAGCTGCCGCCGATTTTACCGCTGACTGTACTCCAGCGAGAAGCAGAATATGCAAATCTTGTGGAATACTGCAAAGCTCGACGAAAAAATTTCGAGGGGCTGTCGAACTATTCTCAACCTCTGATGGAACTGTCTGGAACCGCAATGGCGCGGAATCACCTCAATCCGAGGACAAGGGCCACCGCCACAGAGCCCGTTAAAGCAGCCGTGAAATGTAAACGTGATTTAACCCTGGCAACATCGGGATGCTGATATTCTCCCAGACTTAATTCCGGAACTTTGTGCCAAATTTACTATCCCTGCAAGGTGACGAACTAAATCTTGTTGGTTTCACTTATCCAGTCGAACATTGACGTTATGCACATACTAGCACCTTCCGAACTGCGCTTCTTCTCCCTTCCATCACAAAACGGATAGAAGACTTCTTGCTGGTTCACGAGCTCAATGGTAGCTTTTTTGGGCATGCCATCCACGAGAATCTCTTGCTGTCTGCCATCTCCGCGCCTTCTGCAGGGTTTGAGGTGGATTATGAAAGACTAGAGCTTCTTGGTCCGACTCATTTGATCCATCACCGTCCCACAGTTTAACTCATGCCTGTTTCAGGTGATTCATTTTTGAAATACCTCGCATCTACCTACGTTTTTGTCACCAACCCGGCACAGCACGAAGGGGCCTTGCATGCCGCACGGCAGCGCATCATCAGCAATAAAGTGCTGATGCAGAGCGCCGATCAAATCGGTTTACCTCAGTACATCCAAAGCAAACCATTCAGCAACAAGCTGTGGAATCCGCCGAATTTCTCCGTCGATCCTGTATCCCTATCGAATAATGCTGACCCTACAGCTAGCGGAGATGAAGCGAACGTCGCAACGGAAGTATTACAAGCCTGTCAGCTGTCAGGCAGCCAGGATGAGGACGGGATCGCGAGTAACAAGTCCAAGAAAAGAAAATCGCGAGACGAAAACGCGGTGCAGTGGTTAGGAGACAAGGTAATTGGCGTCCTCGTTGACAGGGAATGAGTGCCGGTTTTAATACGCCCATTCATTTCTAGACAATCGCGGATGTTGCTGAGGCGGTCATCGGAGCGGCGTATCTTTCAGGGGGGCAGGAGAACGCCCTCCAGGCCGTAAAGGCGTTGCAGGTACCCATCCCCCTCATTCAGCAGTGGCAGGATTTCCGCCGAAAAGCAGTTGGGACCCCCTTGGGTTCTACAAGGCCACTTCGCCACGGCACGACGCCAGCAGTTGAGGCTATTATCGGACATCAGTTCCGCGTGCCTGATCTTTTAGCTCAAGCGTTGGTAAAAAAAAAAAAATCCTGTTCGAACTGTCCGCATTTAGACTTATATGAGATTTTCAGACTCACGCATCAGTTGAAGGCCACGATGCTATCTGTTATGAGAGGTTGGAATTCCTTGGAGATGCCATTCTCGATTTTTGTGTGTTTTTCCCCGTTCGTCGACCTCCCTTGTGCTGATAAACTAAGTGACTGTCCGATACATCTTCTCCCGCGATGACCAATTGTCACCAGGTGCGATGACGTTGTTGAAGGTATGTGTTACCAGGTTTCTGCTTTATGACCCAAACAGGCCCTACAACCTGCTTTTCAGGGAGCCATGGTTTCTAATACAGCACTTGCGGCGGTGTGTGTGTCGTGTGGATTGCATGAGCATCTTCACTATGACTCTTATGCCCTCGCAACAACGATCGAGAGTTACGCCACGCGACTTGAAGCAAAGCAGAAAGAAGCCGAAGAGCGTACTGCGGAGGAAGGTGATCGGGTCGGACAGTATTGGCTTGATGTGGAGCCCTTGAAGGTATCCAAACTTGTTAGTCACTAGGGCAGAGGACAGCACTGATCGGACCATTCAATTATTAGGCCCTCTCAGACATCGTGGAATCCATTCTTGGAGCCCTTGATAATGCAGAAAACTAAAAATAGCGCACAGTCCGCGAAAATCCAGGTGAGAAGTGCCAACCTTCGATGAGCACACGATATCCCTGTGCCGCACTAGAGGAGCGACGTCGTGCAGTTCATGTTGGGAGATGACACATACTGCGGCTCTCCGCGAGGTTTTGTGCCCAATGAGACTTAGGGAAATCGACATCAGCATGAAAATGAAACGGGTATAGGTAGCCACGAACTCCAGTTTTCGGGTTCCGGTTACACACCAGTTTATTCTTCTGAGCTCTGAGGTGTTTGCCACCCTGCGTCCTAACCCGAGTCAATGACTGTTTCCACGCGGTGTTGAGGAGCCTCCTTGTCAATCCGCAGTGGATATTGCCGCACATGAGGCTCGACTCGGAAGATCTGTCCGATCTCAAAGGAAATGATAGGGCATGTGACTTTCGATTGGAATCCCTGCCTCGTTGACTCATATCGGAAGAAAGCATAGAAGAAAAGTTGTCTGGGTGTAAAGATCCATAGTTGTTTATCCACGGAGATGGGCTTTGGACTCATGTTCGGCACCATACGGCAAACTGGACCATGGAGTCGGTGTTGTTTGGAACATGGCCTATAGAACGGTCCTGCGCCTTCAGGAAAAGAATGTCATACGATGGTCCGATGGTCCGGTAGTCCATAGATCACAATATGACGGAGATATTGTGGAGACCGGCTACTTACGTTGATGTTGATTGAAGAACACCGCAAGAAAACTTGGAGCGTGCGTTTCAAGATCTCAGTTACCAGAAGACCAACTGCACCTCAGGCTGCCGCACACGGGCTGGCAAGCACGCATCAGTATAATCGGCAATGTCTCTAGCAATACGTATCATTTTCAGGGCTCTAGGTAAGTTATGTGACCCACTGGAGATTATTCAGGTGAGAAAATCCAAACAAAAAAAGACGGCTGAAGCCAAGGTGAAGCTCAGAGACCCACGAGCTGGAATGCATACCCCGTTCATCATACTGAAGTTGTAAAAAAAAATCCTGGATTTCCTGGGTTTCCTATTCTTGATGTTGTTGAACATTGAGCTCAGACAGTGGGAGCTTGGCGGTGCCCTGCGTGACAGAGGTGGGTCGCTGACATAAGGCAGTACCACGCGGCCGAATTTTCTTGTGGCAGGCCCTCTGCAGCCTGGTGTTGACCAGCACTTTGACGTCCTGCCCGGGCTGTTGGTTTGCCAAAGGGTATGTTGGATTTCTCTCTCTGGTTCAACCATAAATCAGTCCTCTTCTCGGGTTACTCAAGTTCAGACCAGGTAGACACCTTCACCCGATAATCAAGATGGCTTCTGGATATGCCTCCCCACCTACGCAAGAAAACGAAGGCCCACAACCCCATCCTTACATTCACGACCCTCTACTGTATATCTCCAATCTTCCTGCTTACGCTACAGACGAAAATCTGGCTGTGGCTTTCCAATCTTGTGCTCCTTTCAGACCAAATATTCCACGCGACGGTACCAACCGCCCACTCTCTGGAACGATTGAGTTCAAGTTCCTCGAGAAAGGTCCGTACATCTTGTATCATACTACTTTAATGATCGATTAACGTTCATCTCAGCCGAAAAAGCATTTGCCACACTTCAGTCGCGTCCAGTTCCTGGTCTTCAACCGTCTGCCGTGCTTGTTCTCTCTCCCTACCCTCCGACCACACCCCCTACCCCGCTTCCACCACCATCTGCTTTACCACGTCTTGTGAAGCATCTTCCGAGTGGCTTCTCCGATAGCCTGTTATATGACCTCTTCCGGCCCTATGGTGCTCTCGCTTCAGCTCGCACGCAAACCGGATTTGGGAGCGATACTGGAGTTGTAGAGTTTTGGCGCGAAGAGGATGCTCGCGTTGCAGAACAGGCATTGCATTGTGTTGAGGTCGAAGGTCAAAATATCGCTGTAACAGTATATCAGGGCAGGAGGACAAGTGGCAGTGCCACGGAGTTCAGTGCTCATGCTCCCACTTTCGTCCCTTCCGGTTCAGTCTACCCATACCCACAGGTAATAAATCATTGCTTGGTAGTATCATCGCTGACATGTTGGCAGTATTCCCCTCCTCGTGCTCATCCGTACACAACTCCGCCACGGGGACCACTTTTCATTCATGGTCCCGGTCAACAAGTCCAACTTGCCCCGTTGAGTGGACCTGGGTCAAATAGCCATAGTGGGCTCATTGACCCGTGCAACCTATTCTGCAAGGTAGCCTTGATTGCATCTCATATGGACCATGCCTTCATTCTTCTTTGAATAGAACCTGGATCCGGAGATTGACTCCAATGGACTCTTCACACATTTCCGTCAGGTAAATTTCTGCCTTTGCAACGCTTCTCTCAAGCATTCTTACCAATCCACATGCCTAGTTTGGACAAATTGTCAGGTAAACTCCAATTACCCTCGAAAACTGGTGATACATTTAAACACTTCAATCAGTGCACGAGTAATGCGGAACGAAAATGGCGAAAGTCGTGGATTTGGGTTCGTCTCTTACCAAACTCCTGATCAAGGTGGGCGCCCGAAACATTTTGGATAGCAGGTAGCTGATAGTTGCTTTAAGCCGCCGCCGCCATGCACGCAATGAACGGGGTTCTTTTGGGCTCCAAGCAGCTTGTAGTCAGATTACACGAACCCAAGCAATTGCGCCAGGAGAAATTGGCTCAGCGCTTCGGCCATAATGGTCACCCACGAAGTGCGAGCGGTGCGACCAGCCCAACCGCAAGCGAGGGCGGAGAGAGCTATGTCGGGTTCTCTAGTCCGCGGCACCCATCTTCCGTTCTTGGCTCTCCTGTCATTGGTATCGATCGCCCTGACAGGGGTAGGAGAGGTTCAGGCAGCTATTACAACGTAAGAACAAACTTCATTTTCTTTAGATAGTACTCAACCACTATAGGCTGCTCTTTCTGGAACGCTCAATCTTCCAATGCGTTACGATGATCTTGCGGCACTATCACCCGTCGTCAGGAAGGAAGTCCTTACGGGCGAACTGAGCAGACGCATCAAGGTATCTGAGGGCGTCCCTACAGATGAGCTCGACGCAGTTGTCGACTCTCTTGTTGGCCTGTCATTGAGCGAAGTGGTGTCCGGTATTCAGGACCCGGCCAAGCTTGCAGACCAAATTGCAATTGCTCGTGCGTCGCTCAAACCCAAAGCTCCATCTCCTGCAAAGTCCCCTTCCCCATCGAATTCTCAAGACTCTCGTCTTCTGGATCCAAGCGCACTGGCCGCGACGGCTTCTGCACCAGAGCATCCTTCAACTCCCATCTCCGTCTCTCCGTCCTTGTCTACACCGCCACGCACTTCTTCGCCCTCTGGCTCTGTTCCACCTACCTCAGAGAAAGACCGTATGATTGCCGCTGTTTCAAGACTCGAATCGTCTAGACAGAACGAGCTCGTAGACTTGCTGATGAGTTTGCCCAAGCGCGAGAGGGCAATGTGCCTTTTCAATGCCGAGGTTCTTAGAGCCAAGGTTGCTGATGCCAAGATGGTCTTGGATTGTGCCGAGGACGATGAGGAACAAAAAGCGGAACCTGCCCCTGCACCGGTGCCTGTCACTCCCCAAGCAAAGAAGACTGTCACGGCGACGTTAGAGGATTCTCCACAGACACCTGCTCTGTCGTCGCGTGGTCCTTCGGCAGCGTCATCGCCGGTTCCTGCTACCCCGGGATCGAACCCACATACCATCGCTTCTTTGGCTCTCCTCCCCGCCGCGGAGATAATAAGACTCGCCAACTCATCCTCTGCTACCGGCCTTCCATTACCAAAAGCTGATCCCTTGGTTGTGAAGGCCACCGACGAATTTGTCGATGGACTGCTGGATAAGCCGATACAAACCCAGAAACAGCAGCTCGGAGACAAATTGTTCGTGCCTTACTCTATATGGTTTGCCTAAGAGACTTACGGGCGATCGTTGTTTCTAGGTTCCGAGCCATCAAGTCATATGGCATCAAGGGCGCGGTAAGACTTGGCTTTCCCTTATCGTGGTAGAGCCGCTACTGACGCCCACGCCAATTCTAGCCAAAACTTACCATCGCATTGTTGGATCAAGACGACCTCCGCGCACTCGCTCACCTGATGAACAGTTACCCTTCTGTCCTCAAGGAGAAAGCATTGTTTGTTCAAGCCACCCAAGGCGGCAAGTAAACTCAAATGTTTCCATCGGAAGGAACGCATCCAGATTTCCTTTTCCCCTTCTTGGTTTAGTTACCCCCCATCATAGCTATCCTTCCACATCCTTTGGATCCCCTACATATCTTCACTCGTGGAATAGTGGAATACGGATGACTTGTTTGGTGAAAGATTCAATATCCAACTCTTAATACTTAGTTCTTTGCATATCTGTCGCCCCATTCCCGGTCGCTCTCCCTGCTCGTTGATACTCACGTTTCATTTATCCCACCCCCATCAACACTATCCTCTCAAGGATGAGCTTACACTCTCACTAACTCAACCTTTGGGTATTCCCCATCGTTTCAGTGCGCTTTTTCTGACTCGTTTACCATTTTCTGTTTCGTTTTACGATTTTTCACGAATCCGCCTTCCACCCTCCCACTTGGATAGT